>JAYMTP010001416.1:0-24169 GCA_036897365.1 Geranium brycei | reverse complement strand
CCCATTAATCAAAACCTCACAAAATTCTCAAAATCCAACAGCTTATTATCTATAGAATTCAAAACCTTCAACCACAACAACAACAACACTAAAATGGGTCAATGCCAGCTGAGAAAAATAGAGTATATACCTCAGAGACAAGCGAGTTGCAGGGTGATGCAGTGGTACAGCTACTGGAAATTGAAGAAACGAGAACGAGATTGGTTGGTTTGGGTCTGAACCCGGAAGCGACTTTGTCTCTGGGTGGAGAAGGTGAAGGAGAAAGGGCATAGTAAGCACAATGACGCGCCATGAGAGGAGCATAACCCAACACTCGCCGCCCTCTTCTTCATGGTTCACAAATCACCACCATTGCAGCTCTCTGGTTCTGGTTCTGGTTCTGGTTCTGGTTCTCTCTCGCTCTGTGTTGTTGAAGATGAATTTAGCAGTTATGTGGAGAACTGAGGTTCCAAAATCTGTTTCAATTCATTGCCTCCACACATTTTTTTCTCTCGAAAGAACAAAGAAATTGAAAATTATTGTTTGGTGGTGGTGATTGGGTGGTGGGCCCCACGGGTTTTGCCACGTCGTCAGTAGATAATGCGATGACGTGGCGCTGGTTCGGTCCCAATTGGACCAGACACGTTGAAATGAAATGAATGTGGCGGTGGGATGCGATTGGAGGATGTGAAGGGTGTGAAATGGATCACCCAAAATTCCTAGCCGACAATCCAATCCATGTTATTTTATTTTTAAATAATAATATTATTATAACTTACAACTGTATTTTTCCTCTGGAAAATTGTCAAATTTTATATATATTTGTAAATTTCTCTCCACCCTTTAACTAGATCGAACATTCAACTTCATTACAAATAATATGATCTGATTTGTCAAGGAATTTAACAATATCTATCTATAATGCAATCACATGACAGTTTTTTATCATACTTTTGTAAGTATATGATTTATTCAAGTATAAACGTGTAATTAACTTAGCCATAAAATGTAAGTTTATCATACAAATCATGAACCTTAATATCATACAGATACATAATATCTAAAATCTTAAAACTAGATGATTCTAACATATATATAATAGATTAATAAAAATTACCTTCATAATTTAATAAAGAAGAATCGATTTCTCCATCTTGACTCCTTATTAAACTTAATGAATTTATGGTGGCTGCTGTAAGAACTAACGTATTAGACTGACAAAAGATCAATTCTAAGGTTTCTTTATATAGATCGACATCGGAGTTTATTAAAAAGTTATTTTAATTAATTAATTAATATAATTTATTTTTTTAAGCATATATTTATCTTAATTATATTAAATTCATAACTTAGTATATTCACTTGTCCCACAAGCCCATTTAATAAGTTTAAAATAATTAAAGTCTAACGTAAAAAATGACGTTGATATACTATTGCAAATTATAATAACATAAATTGCATAGTTTTATTCATTTTCCAAAAAAAAAAAATTGACTGCAATGAACTAGTGCAACAACAAAATGCCTTTAAACAGAACATGCATTGAAATAATATAAATGAGAACTTCAATTAAATTATTTAATTTTTAAACTTGGACCGCCAAATCGGCTCAATAAGAAAATAATTAGTGTTAGACCATTAATCATTAAGATGTGATGTGCCGCAATGCCTAAATCTTGCTACTTGGAATAATGAAATTAATCAAGTTATACTAATGGTAAAGTGGCAGGATTAAAAATATGTACAACAGAAATAAGATATGAAGCATAACAAATACCTTCTCCAAATCAAAACTTATAAAACAAAGATAAATAAAATAAATTGACATCTTATAACCCGACCGTTCATTCCAAGTGACAAGATTTAGACACTATAGAATATCACATATGTTAATAACTAATAGTCTTATACTAATTATTTTCCTATTGAGCCGATTAGGCGGTCCAAATTTTAAAATTAAATAAGTGAATTAACGTTCTTATTTTTTTCAATGTATATTCTATATTTTATTTAAATTTATTTTTGTTGTTTTACTAATTCACTGCAATCACAAAAAAATATTTTGGAAAATCAATAAGATTATACAGATTTATTATATTTTGCAACCACATATATCAACGTCATTAATATGGTTAAGTTAATTACGCATTATTACATGATTAAATCACACACTTTCAAAGGTTTTGAATTTACTAAAGTTATGATTTTTGAGAAATCAAAGCAATAAAATTGTGATTGTATTTTCAAGCTTAGATTATTAATATTTTTTGAATTTATGAAAGTCATGATTTTAGTCATAAATATTTAACTATTTGAATTTTTTAAAAAGGTCGTGATTTTAAAGAAATCTATCTATCATCTACTATTATAAAGTAAAAAATATTTAAATGAATGAGATGACACTAGCTTGAGCTTGATCCAATGATTGACCCTACTTACCCTTTAGCTTCAAATTAGGTGTTCGAGACTCAGCATGATACATTAATAAATACGAGTTGTGGTGAATTGATTACATAATTTACATGTGACATTACTAAGAGAAGTACGTAACAAATTACTCGATGAGGAGCTTGACTACGGGGAAGCCTTCCATTGAGAATCACAAGAGGCGTGAGAATTATGAGAACAAATATGAGGATACCAAGGGGCGAGGTGGTTAAGTTTCATACTATAACGTAGAGGAAAAGTGTTACTTTGTCGAGAGAGTGTTGTAACGAGGGATTGGATATTATCTTTTTATTTCAAATGAAGAGAGAAAACCAATATTCATTATTGGTCGCAAATGCAAAGGTAGGACTGTTCATTCTAATCGAATTGATCGAACATGACTGTTCAGTCGGTTAGTTAACCAAACCATTTGGCTGGTTAATGAAACCGATCAGTTCCAAGGAGTTCGGTTCTCATAGAAATCGACTAGTGTTCAGTTCAATCTCGGTTTGGATTGTTAAAAACTGATAGGAACATAACCAAACCGCCTACTCCTCCCCTACACGTCCTCTCCTCATGTGTACACCCAGTCACCGAACATTGCGTTTTTAGTTTTTTTTTCTTCTGTTTCGTTTCTTCTCTTATCTCAGACTTGCCCTCTCTCCGAAAAAATAAACCCAAAACCTCTCAAGTGTTAACGCCTTCAACTCCAAACGAAAACAATGTCGAACAAAACCGAACCTTCGACTGGATGCCTCTTGAGTCTCGACCCAACACGCGAACCGGAGAATCAAACCTATTTTACAACTTTGAATAAGAGGTTTGATTATATTTACCATCAGAAGAATCAGATTCGAGATCAGAAGCTAAGACTGCCTCTTGACACCCGTAGCACGAGCGGGTTTCCACCGCTTCGCACCATGGTATGGAGGGTGTGATCGTTGTTCGTCAAGATTTAAATATAACCGACTAAAATTTGGGTCGTATTCCACAAGGATTAATATAGGGATTGTATCAGAATAAATTGCGTGAAATGTAGATTGCACAATAGTTTTTTATTGAGAGAGATTAAACTATCAAACGAGCAAATGAGTGACAAGAAATGGAAATTACAATGATTAATCGAACACACAATGACATAATGGAATGAAAGTGTATCAAGTTTAAGAAGCAACCGTGGGTGTTTGTTGTTCTCTATTTCCGCTTTACTAATTCATAAATCCACGAACAAGTGTTATAACTTTTCCCGAAGTTTTAAAACTCAAATTCCTCTCTCGAGATTGAAAGTGACTACTCCGAATTGTTGACTTATCTCTCAATATCGTCAACGGTTAGGAGAGGCCTACGTCCAACTATCCTTAGGCTAGGAATCGAGAGAGTGGGTTTCGCCAAACCGTAGATTCCTAGGCAATCTCCAACCCCTAAGAAAATCCCTTTCTCAATGTGAATTTCTTAAACTAAGATTTACCAAGTTGATCAAACAAGATAACAATATAAGAAAAAATTAACTCAAGCTACAAGCACATTTCATGAATAAATTCATCAATAATTTAGAAATAGATTTTTATACCAACACCCATGGTTATGGGGATTTAGCCCACAATCACGGTCAATATCCATGTCATAGACAACTTAAATAACATCAACAAGAAAATAAGTAAAAGAGAGAAATTCATAAACCCAATCCTTGTAGATGAAGCTCCAAAACTTGAGTGAGGTAGTGACATGATGATGTTGATAGTGAATCTCCAAGTTAGCATTTCAATCCTCCAAGAAATATTGAAGACGGTGAAGATCTTCAAGAGTAAGCTCTCAAAATGCTCCCAATGGAACAGTAGCGGATGGAACAAGAATGAAGGTTGGTATTAAAATATCTCCCAAATCCCTAGGTCTTGTGCCTTTTTATAGATGAGCCCTGAACTTTTGTGACACACATGTGTGACGCGTGTCACACTTATGTTGTGACGCGTGTCACACTTATGTTGTGACGAGCCTCACAAGCCTTTTCTACATAATGGAGACTAGGGATGGCAAAAAAATCAATACCAGCGGGGATCCGATAGCCCCGACCCATTTGGGTTCGGAGCGGGCCAACAATTTCAGGGAACGTGGCGGGGAATGGGGTAACAAATTGGGGATTTAATCGGGTCGGGGTCGGGGATGGGATAAACAGTCTCCGGTCCGATCCGACCCAATATGTATTTAAAAGTATTAAATATTGTTATAAAAATATCATATTAAAATATATTATAGAAAATATGAACCATGTATGCTTGTTTGTTAGATTTGTTTTCACTTATGAATATTACCACCTTATTAGTTGAAGTTGAAGTTGTTTTCGCGTTTTTTTTATGATTATTAATACTTAGCATTTTGTCATTTTTAGCGGCTCTTTTTTCTTTCGCCTATAAGATTTTGTAATCATGATTATGATTGTAATTTGTTTTTCTATAAGTAATTTCTTACAATTTTGAGTTATGTTCTCATGCTAAAAATTATAATTAATTCGGGGAAATTTTGGGGATTGGGGATTCCCCGTCCCCGTTGGGGCGGGTTTCAGGGCAGGAAAATGGGTAAAAATTGGGGAATGAGGCGGGGATGGGGCAAGGTGCTTGAAATCAGGACGGAGATGGAATCATAAAATCCGCCCCGAACCCGCCCTATTGCCATCCCTAATTGAGACGTGCATCTCCTCCTTAGCGTCAGTGCTCTCTGGAGTCTTGTGACACAGAGGTGTGACAGGCGTCACATCTCTATGCTACCCGAAATAGCTCCATTTTCCTTGCTTTCTTCACATGCAATGCAATCACACAAACCAACATCAACAACACAAAATATGCTCTGTGATAGCAATAACGAGGCAAAATAGTGCACATATGCAGGATTTTACGAGTCAAATAAGGGGTCAAAATGCCCTGTATCACCTCTTTAGATTGAGAGATGTTTTAGTTCGTATCTTTTATCATGTTGCTCCAGATCTCCTCAATCACATTGCTAACGGTCTTGAGAGATCCTTCGCGACCTCGATCTCTTTCTTTAGGCCGGTGCCGAACTCTTGGAGGTCGTGACGGTAAGTATCAATGACCGAATCAGATTTGACCTCTAGGGTTATGATCATACCTCCAAAGCGACTCCATCTGCTGGTCGATTCGAGTTCTAGGCAAGAATCGGGGAATGAATGACGTGACTTCGTCGGAGTGTCCGGATATGAGCTCAACGAGCCCGAGCGAGGTTTGGGGTTGATTTTGGAAGATCTTGGGTTGGGTTTGGGAAGATCCCAATATGGCAACCTGAGTTGGGTAAAAACCCCAACCTGGCCCATTACCCGCTCAAACCTCCTCACCTGGGTCTGATAATGAGTCTTCATTTCTTCAATCCGCTTCATTTGGATTGGGCCCCAGAATTTGTGGCAGGCCCAACCCGACCATGTTTACCCCGTTCTCCAAAGAAGGAAACTGAACCTGAACCGCCTAATTAGGTCGGTTTTGTTAGAACCGACTTGACTGATCGATCAATTTTCGGTTTGAACTGACCATAACTGAATCCTTGATGGACCCAATATTATCAGCCCAAATATATTTTGGAATCCGCGGTTTAACTAAAAAAGAAGAAGCAACGACCGAATAGAAGAGAATAATCAATAAGAAGCAACAACCGAATCAAAGAGAAGAAGCATTATTTGGGTTCGTGCCTTTGTGGAGAAAGAGGAGATGCCGAATCGATGAGAGATGCCGACGCGGAATCGGTCGACCCCGAACTCCGAAGAAACGCCAGACACCAAACTCTAAATAAATGTCAAACGCTGAAGACACGACTAGCCAGCTAGGGTTTCTCGCGCGCGCGCATGTGAACCTCTATCAGTGTGTTGTGAGGCTGAAATAAAGAGAGGCTTCAAGCTAAGCTTACGTAACCCTAAGGTAAAAGGCAAATTTTGATATAGATTAAACTGCAATCGGTTGGCTTGATTAACCGATCAGTTCAAGGTTTTTGAACCATAACTGAACCGACCCTCAATTGGTTTTTCATATAACCGAACCGATCAGAACTAAACCAACCGGTTAAGTAAACCGATCAGTTCGGTTTGAGTCGGTTCGGTTTGAAATAAACCCCATACTACTAACCATAATTAACAAAATAATTTCACACCAATGTCCCTTGCTAGTTTCCCTTGATAAGGAAATCCATCCCATTTCGTAACAAGTTTGCTATTTAAAGAGATCAATCAAGCAATCAATAATCATAATATACACCGACACATCTTCTTCCCCAATTGATTATTATATTTTATGAACCCGTGTTGACATTTTCATTACCCTATTATTTTTACAAAATTAAATAACTATTCCCATATCACTGGTTGGGTCTCCATCACAGTCACCTCCTTTGACTGTTAAATCTGAATCTCAATTTTACCTCTCACCAGCTGTTGATTAAAACCTATTGCTATTAATATTTAGAACCCATCTCCGTTTTTTTGCAGTCAACTACTTTACACTCTCAGCTCTCTCTTCCCTACAGAATGTGCGAGCTCAGACCCATAAATTATTCAATTCTAGATCCGTGAATCTGCACGTCCCTAGCATCGGGTACGTTTCAAATCTCAATCTTGTCGATTTTATGATCTGGGTATTTTGGTTTTGCATCTGTATGTGATCTTATGTTATCTCCTTATTTTTGTTTTGTTTTGTTTGCAATGATTCACTTCCTCATCTGGGTTTCAGTTGATGCAGGTGTTGTTTAGTTTGTTTTTAGATTTGAAGAACTTGTATTCATTTTGTTTGATCCATGATTTGTTTTTGATTGGGCATTTCTCTTGTTTGAGTCACTATTGGGTTGGGAAGCTTCTTTCTTGTTTACATGTTCATTTTGTCTGAATTTGCTTCTTTAGATCCCTAAGACTTTATTTATTTCACTTTGTTGTTTTGCTTAAATCTTCCAACTCAGAAACAAAGTGATTAAGTTTACACATAAACGAAAAAGGAAAACCGAGAAGAAATAGATAGAAACAACAAAGAATTCTGTTTTAGATCTACAGAAAGTTTGCTTCTGAAAATCACCTAAGGAGCACCCTGTCAGGTAGAGAATAACTACCTGAATTAGATTAACTTGATTTGGCAGATCAAGAATGGTGGATAACAGCACCCTAATTAAACATCAAGTAGAGTATAATTGTGTGGATTAGGTTAATTTAACTTGGCAGATCAAGAATGGGGGGTTACCAACCGATTGAGAAAGGCCTTATCTGCGAGTGGTTAAACTCAGTTCCTTCACGAGTGAGGTCATGGGACCGAGCCACTGTGGAAGCCTGTTTTTGAGGGCGTGTGTGAATTAAATAGGGCTGCCCTCATCAAATAGTACAAGTTGTGGACTACGCTTGCCGTGTGGCCCAATTGTGTGTGTTAATATAATATCTTGTGTACTGCTCTTGTGTCCAAAACAAAAAGGGTTCACCCCATCGTTTGTCTGCCTGAATTTGCGTCTCTTCATATTTTATATTGGATCAGTAATTTGTTTATAGTAACTGAATATAAATGAAAGGTTTTTTCACTCAATTTTCCAGGTGCACATAAATTCGGGACAACTGTGACTAAGAACATGGCCATGGGAAGGTATTCTCGAGTTGATGGGAGGAGGTCATCAAATTACTGTTGGACTGTCACTGTAGTTGTTTTTGTTGCAGTTTGTTTGGTTGGGGTTTGGAGCTTGATGACATCGTCCGTTGTTCCAGTTCCAGTTCGTAATTCAGACTCGTCATCTATGGAAACTAATAATGAGCTCAAGGAAAAGATACGGGAAAATGATTCTGTGCAGTTTCAGGACAATAATGGTGCTTTACCTGAGGAAACTAACCAAGGAGTTGGCTATACTGATAATCTCCAAGAGCTAAAAGATTCTGCTGTCCAGGATGAACAAAGTGTCCCGGAAAATACTAATGCCAATGGTTCTCAGGACGAAAGCAATTCAGAAGACCAGGATGATAAAAATGTGCCTGAGGAGTCTGAAAGCACGAATCAGGAAAACATTGAAAAAAAGTCTGTAACTGAGAGCTCTGATGAGAAGACAGAGGTGGAGAACTCTGACGCAAATACTCAATCTCAATCTGAAGAGGAATCAACGACGAAGGATGAAAATGCAGGGGATGATAAAAGGGAAGATTTGGATACAAAGGCTAATGATGGAAGCAATTCTTCTGAGTCTGTAGAGACAGCTACAGAAGGAGGTGAAACCAAAGGGAATGAGCAAACAGAATCCGAGAAGAGCTCAGAGGAAAACCAATCTGACTCGGGTAAGGACAGTCCAAATCAAGAGAAATCAGAAATTTTAAGTGAAACCACCACTCAAAATGGGGCTTGGTCAACTCAAGCAGTGGAGTCACAGAACGAGAAGGAATTGCAACAATCTTTGGTATCTAAGGATCAAACTGATTACAACTGGAAACTTTGTAATGTTACTGCTGGGCCAGATTATATCCCTTGTCTTGATAATTGGGAAGCTATTAAAAAGCTTACAGGTAGACATCACTACGAACATCGAGAGAGGCACTGCCCCGCTGAAGCTCCAACTTGCCTTGTCCCTATGCCTGAAGGATATAAAACCTCACTTCGGTGGCCAAAAAGTAGGGAAAAGGTATATCAGTATATTTGTTAATCAAATGAATAAACTTACTGTGTTTCACTATTTAGTGAGTATTGACCATAAACTTATTTGTGGCCATGTTGCAGATATGGTACTATAATGTTCCTCACACCAAGCTAGCAGAGGTTAAAGGACATCAAAATTGGGTTAAAGTTACTGGTGAATATCTTACTTTTCCCGGTGGTGGAACTCAGTTTAAGCACGGTGCACTCCATTACATTGATTTCATCCAAAATGTGAGCCCTTCTTGCATTTCTAGCATCATTTCAGCCATTTGTTTGTCTAATTCTTGTTTCCAATATTTACATTTTTTGGTTTTTTTCCTTACCTGTAGATTTTAGAAGCATATATATTTTTGGTTGTCCTGTATAAATATATAAATGCAGTGTTTCTCTTACTAATTAGAATTATCACCAATTTGGCTTGTTACAAATATATGAATGTATGCATGTATGATTTCATGATAGATGATGGAGGATGTAGAATTGCAAGCACATATATCATTTTATGCTGATTATAAACCAGATACAATCCTTACTTCTACATGTTTGTAGTTTAATGTGCAAGAACTTAGGGCATAGACCTCAACAAAATGAACTGACATATTAGTGTATACTTAAATTCCTGTGTTTGTATGCATGTTTCCTTAAGAAAACTGCTGATGTTTTGTGAATCTTAATCAAAACATGCTAAGTTAAAAAGAAAATTTTCTCGAAGTGTTTCATTTTCAGTTCATCTAGGAGGGTTTACTGCTTTCAGCGTTAAATTCCCAGAGCATCATATATTGGGCATGCGCTGAGTTAGTTTATCTGGCTATTTTATACATTAATTTATATTTTTTGGATGTAGTCTCTTAACGATATTGCATGGGGAAAAAGAACTCGTGTAATACTGGATGTTGGTTGTGGAGTAGCCAGCTTTGGTGGGTATCTTTTTGAGAGAGATGTACTTGCAATGTCATTTGCTCCCAAGGATGAGCATGAAGCTCAAGTGCAATTTGCACTTGAACGTGGAATCCCTGGTATATCAGCTGTTATGGGTACCATGAGACTACCTTTCCCCAGTAATGTCTTTGATGTAGTTCATTGTGCACGCTGTAGGGTACCTTGGCATATTGAAGGTAATGTCTGCAAGTTTCCTAGATATGTGCACACACACACACACACACATATATATAAGTATGGTTCTTCATTGGTTATATGTACATTTTGAGCTATTTTGCAGGTGGTAAACTTCTCTTGGAGCTCAATCGTGTATTGCGACCTGGTGGTTACTTTGTTTGGTCGGCCACTCCTGTGTATCAAAAGCTTCCTGAAGATGTTGGAATCTGGCAAGGTAAATTATTTAGATGCTCAGCTGGTGTTCCTCTCAATAGAAACTCATTTAAAGACTGCTTCTAATGGACCCTTCTTATTCTTTGTGGTAATTGTTTGTTGGAATGTGACAGAAATGACTAAGTTGACCAAGTCAATGTGTTGGGATAAGATGGTGATCAGTAAGGACAAATTAAATGGAGTGGGTGCAGTGATATATAGAAAGCCAACTTCAAACGAGTGCTACTCAAAAAGATCACGCAATGAGCCTCCACTCTGCAAAGAATCTGATGATCCGAACGCTGCCTGGTATGTTCTGTTTCCCATGGTTTTTACAGTATCTGTCTTTACCATAGTTTTTTCTTCTGAACTTAGTAAAACTCTAGTGATGAGAAAATCTATATAATATTGTTATGTTTGGTTATATGGATATAACCGGACTAGATCTGAATGAAACCTGCTCTAAACATTTATTTTATCAAGCGTTGGAATACAAATGCAATTTATAATTACGTATCCTTTGGATTTGTCATCCGTCATAATCCACTATTAAAATCACAAGAATGCAGCCACTTACTCATCACAATCTATTGTTGAAACCCATTACACTAACCTGTTGGATTTCTTTATTAGTCTTCATCTGCTGTTGTTATTTGCTTTGGACGATCGAACATTAAGAGTAATACATATAAGTAGAGGCTTGGTGCTCCTCATTACAGCGAACAAAATCTGACGAGATTTGCTGCTTAACTATGTTCTAGTTGTTATATAGTTACATAACTAGATGTATATTTCTGTCCATATCTTAATTTATAACTGTAGCATTAATTATATTGGGAGAACAATTTACTATACTAGTTATAGTAAATAAAAAGCTCACAATATAACACCAAATTATGGGTACATGCACAAGCTGCAGACGGATCCATTTCCCAAAAACCTGTTTGCAATAAGTCTTCACAAATGCAATTTTATATGATTATACATTTTAGGTAAAATGGCAATTTAATCTCTAAACTATTAATAAGCTAATTTAGTTCCTCAAAGGGTTTATCCTTGAACTAATTTAGTCTCTCAAGTCTCAACTATTAATAGCCGATTTAGTCTCAAGAGTATTTTTTGTTGTGCTAATTTAGTCCAACAATTGTTTGATGAGGAGTTAAGGAAAGGAATTAAATTGGCCCAACAACAATGCATTATGGACTAAATTGACCCAAAGATAACTAGGTTATGGATTAAATTAGCCGTAAATTGATATTTTAAGGACCAAAGTGACATTTCTCCTTCATTTTAAGTGTTTGGGTATGTGTTGTTTCAGGAATGTGCCGCTGCAGGCATGCATGCATAAAGTACCCGTGGATTCAACAAAGCGTGGGTCCAAATGGCCCGAGCAATGGCCACAAAGGTTGGAACGCCCTCCATATTGGTTGAATACTGAGGTTGGAGTTCACGGCAAAGCTGCTGCAGAGGAGTTCACTTCTGATTATAAGCACTGGAAAAATGTTGTCTCCAAATCATATTTGAACGGGATGGGAATCGATTGGTCTTCTGTGAGGAATGTCATGGACATGAAAGCTGTATATGGAGGGTAAGAAACTCTAAGTTCATTGTCAGTTGGATGACTCATTTTTATATTTATTTTCTGCTCCAAGATCATTTTCACTCTGCTCTTTCATTTGATATATAAATGAATAAGAAAAATTATTCCCACGATGTGGATGGAGCGTGAACTAGGTGTTTGCTTTCTGTTTTCTTTTCCTTACTTCCTCCGCTCTAAAATAATAAGTGCCAGATTGATTTTTGGCAAAAGTTGAGGATTATTAGTAGAGGTAGTGTTCCACTTGCTAAAAACACTTATGTGGCAATTTATTCCTAATAAACTTGTAAAAAGAGTAGATACTTATTTTGGAACATATTATTGAGGGAGATCATTTATGTTTTGTCTGATATTGATTTTCCATTTACAATTCAAGAAGTTTGCCCAATTGATTTATTCTATTTTGATTATATTTCCAGATTTGCTGCAGCACTAAAGGATATGAAGGTCTGGGTTATGAATGTAGTCCCAATTGATTCTCCCGACACACTGCCAATAATATACGAGCGCGGTTTGTTTGGCATGTACCACGACTGGTGTGAATCGTTCAATACCTACCCAAGAACCTACGATCTCCTCCACGCAGATCATCTTTTATCTAGCCTTAAACAAAGGTCATTCATCATTTTAAATATCCACCTTTTCATATTATACTTAAAATAAACAGACATTCCACAACCGTGCTTGTTTGGTAAGATTATTAATTTTTCCTCAGGTGCAACTTGGTGGGAGTGATTGCAGAAGTTGACAGGATACTAAGGCCACAAGGCAAGCTGATCATACGCGATGATGCAGAAACCATAAGCCAGGTCGAGAACATGGCTAAGTCACTGCATTGGGAGGTCAGAATGGTTTTCTACAAGGAAAACAACGGACTGCTCTACATTGAGAAAACATTTTGGCATCCTACTGAGAAGGAAACGATTGCTTATGCGATTGAGTAAGCGCGGCACATTCAGGTAGACATATTCAATTACATGATCTGTTATTTTTTGCTGGTTAAGAGTATGGTAGAAGACTTAAAAACCTGTAGTTATCAGTTTGAAGCTCACAGTTGATTGTATGAATGTGAGTTGATGCACCAGTACCAATTCATGCCCTCTTAGTTTATGTAAAAACAGGCCATCCATCAACTGTGCATTTTACACCCATTATTTATGGGTAGGTCTGTAATATTATTCTCGAAGAACATGAAAACTTCATGCCAATGTCATATCACATTTTAATTTATAGTGAGTGTATTTTTTTTATGGATTTTGTGCTGCTCTGGTGTCAAACCTAAAAAATACCTGGCCACTTCATAGAAAATGAATGTCTTGCTCAAGTTTGGGTCTATTCCGATTATTTATTTGGGGAAGCAACAATTTGATACACCAAAATATTTACATTTCTAGTTTTGATACACTAAAGTATTGATTTATTTTTTTCGCACACCGAAGTTCCCCCTTTTGCTCATTTAAGTGTTTGAATTCGTGACTAAATATGAGAAAACTAATACATTGAGTGTGCGGTAAAGATAAAATAATATTTAAGTGTATCAAATTGTCATTTTCCTATTTATTTTTTTTGTCAGTGAAGTAAAAACCTTTTGAATTGTCAGTAAATGAAAAGTTTTGATTAAGTCACATGCCTTGTTTTGTGTTAAAAATCCTTTTTTAATAGAGGGTATCACAAAATAGATGTCGTATTCTATTTATAAGGTTTTTTATACTAAATATCAATTATATTTTCCTATTATTAATCCGCTATAATCTCCTACACACATTTCATATCACTTCTTTTTTTTTTTGTTGAAAATGATATCATTCTTTATTTAATCTTATGTTACCTCCGGTATACAATAAACTCATTAATTAAATTTGTAGTTATAATATTAAAGTGGAGAAGAACAAGGTACTCAACTCAATTTCTTATGGCATGGACATGCTTATAAATTCATAAATAAAATTAGGCATGTATTCATTAAAGGTTATTTATTGACATGATGGTGTAATCAAAAGTCTAGATCACATTAACATTAACGATATTCAAATCCGAACCTCCAAAATAAATGAACTGTACACATTCAACCAATATGAGGTCCCAATAATAATAGATATTGATGGGTCATTCATAAATTATTCGTAGTCCATGGTCCCCAGAATATTGAATTGTAATGGATGATTCACAAAGCTGAGATTGTAGCTGCAGCAAGTGGTGATGAGCACATATTGTCATTGTTTCTGGTATTTATAATGAAATGTTCCATTGTCTGCCACTAACACACATGTATATTTCTCCTTATATATCACACTTGTCACTTCTCTCTCTGATCAAACAAACCAAAAACACCACCAGCAACATGTCAGGTTTTTGCAGGCACAACAACAGCAGCAGCAAGTGTTTGTTGGTCTTGTTCTTGGGTGTTGTTGTGTTGAGTGTCCATTTGTCATCATCAGAAGCCACAAGAGTGCCCAATTGGGAGCAGATGATGCCCAAGAACTTCCCAACTCATTCTTCATCTCCCTCTAGAGGCACCAATTCTCTATCCACTTGTTCTTCATCTTCCACAACCATCAATATTACTGATACACCAATGCCTTCATATGTTGCTGATGGGAAGGCCTAGTTCAGCTTCTGAGTTGGTTTGGAGTTCCGCGTTCAAATTTTGGTGGGTCTACCTCTTTGGTCAAGACGAACACTATCTCACATGAGATTCAGTGTTTGAATCCTAGTGGGTCACCTGTTTCAGGATATGTGTGAGTTCAGTGTCAATGTTAGAAATTAATCTTCGGTTAACCTAACTTAAGATTAAGTTAGATTTTGTTTAAAGTTGCACACAAGAGGACAAGTCTCGATGCAATATTAGAGTCGCTTACACAATTTATGAATATAGGGAAAAAATTGTACATGCATATCACTCCCTAAATATTTCATAATATGAGTGACAGTCTCGTACATTAGAGTAGTGTCCTGAAATTGTAAAGTAGCGTAGACACCCGGTTAAATTTGACATTTTCAAGAAAAAATACGGGTGAAACTAGATTATTTGTTCATATGCACATCTTTGGCTTCGGGAATGAAAAAAACACATCCTCTTCCCTTTCCCCTTCCCATCCCCCTTAGTATTTTGGCAGTAATTCTTGAACTTTTCGATAATTGAAGAAATTGAAACCCTCTTTTTACGATTGAATCCGCCTCTTCTACCTCTATACACCTATGAAAAGTATAGAAGTTTATGGAAATAAAATTAATGTCAGCTACAATACTATTGAGATTGTCATTGAAATATTTATTACATGTGTATAAAAAAATTGGAGAAGAGTAAGGTACTACTCATCAACATACATCACAAACACAAGATAACCAAAACCATGAATTGTTACGTTCTTAAAGGACTACACAGAAATTAAGAAAAATCATATTGGTAAGGAGCTCACACTAACATATGTAAGGTTTTGACTTCAAATCTTGGTACATGAAGGTTTTCTCTTCGGATGCTGGTAAAGAGATTAAAAGACCGATAACACGGTTCCTCAAAGATCAATCCATAACAGAGAGTTTTCCTGATTCGCTAATAAAAAAATCATCTCCCACCATCCAATCCCAAGAGCACATGATCCATGCTATTACTATACAATCCCACATCACTATTGTCACCCTCTAAACTTTTCTCAAGCAAGAGTTGAGTCTCTTCCAAGCTCACCTCAACATGAACCCATGGATGAGGCTCCACCATCCTCAACCCCTCCAGCTCCATAGCCACCTCCTTCATGCTCGGCCTCTCCTCTCCCCTCACTCTCAGGCACCTGGCCGCCGTCTGCGCCACCTCCTTCACCCCCTCCTCGTCCACTATCTCCCTCTCGACGATTTCGAGCAGTCTGTCCTCTTTCAACGAGGAGAGGAAGTACATTGCCAGGCTCCGCTTCTCCTCCGGCCTGTCGAAGGAGAGTACCTCTTTCCCCGTTAGTAGCTCCACCAGCACGACCCCAAAGCTGTACACGTCGCTCTTCTCCGTCAGCCGGCTCGTTTGCAGGTACTCCGGATCCAGGTACCCGAGCGTGCCTTGCACCATTGTCGACAGCTCCATTTGATCTATCGGTACCAACCTTAAAATAGAAGATTAGAAGAGAGGGTGAGTTGTCAATTCGAGTCTAATTTTGTTTATGCTCGGATTAGAGGAGAGGGTGAATTGATCGGTTTGGTTCAAATCAAACCGAACCAACTCAAAACCGAACAATGAACAATCCTACAAAAAGAGCATTATATTGTTAACATCGAGCTCACAACTCGGATTCTCGGAAGATAAAAAGTCAAACTTGAATTTGACTTGTTTCATTTAATATATTTATATTAAATAAAAAATAAATTTTGTTAAATATTAAATGAGTCCATTCATGAGCAATCTAGTAAAAATCTATCTTCCGACTAGTCCCCGATGAATCCTTTATATTTTTCGATTATTCTTTCAATTCGATTTACGTTTCGATTAATCTCCAACTAATCCCCGATTAGTCTTCAAAATGTTCTCTCCGCCCGATTAGTGCCTAGCGATTTCTACAACTTTGTTCATGAGTTTATATATATTGGATTAGACTTGAGTTTGACTCATTTAATATTAAACGGGAAATCAAGCTTAAGCTTGAATTCGACTAGAATTGGGTTATAAAAAACGCAAACAGATAATTTAACAAATCAAAGCTTAAACGACCATTAAAAACTCACCTTGATGCTCCGAAATCGGAGACTTTCGCGGCGTAATGCTCGTTCAATAATATGTTATTCGACTTGACGTCTCTGTGGATGATCGGCGTTGAAGCCCCCGAATGCAAATAAGACAGAGCCCCGGCGGTTTCCGAAGCTATCCTCAACCGCGTCTCCCAAGAAATCGCCGTAGACTTGCTCTGTCCATGAATGTACTCAAAAAGTGTACCGTTGGACACAAACTCGTACACCAGCAACGGAACTTGCGTCTCAAGGCAACAACCCAACAGCCTCACCACGTTCCGGTGGTTGATCCGCGACATGACGACCACCTCGTTGATGAACTGCTCCGTCTGTCCGAGGTCGACGACCTTTGACTTCTTGATCGCAACGGTCCTGTCGTCGGTTAGGAACCCCTTGTAGACGGTGCCGTAGCCGCCGCGGCCGATGACGAGGCTCTCGTCGTAGCCGTTGGTGGCCTTCTCGAGCTCGTTGGCGGTGAAGATCTTGGCCGTGTCGGCGGAGATTTGAGCTCGGGAGAGCTCTTGCTTTAGCAAGGCGCCGCCGTTTTGGTGGAAGAATTTTTCTCTCATTTGGTGGCTCCTTCTTTTCTCGAGGCCGAAGTAGGTCCAAGAGCTTGCTACGAGTATTAATATGCCACTTATGCCCATACCTATGATCAAACAAAATTTGAAATAGGACTCACAATTAAAAGTTGAACATTGTTAGTTGAATTCAGTTGTATACATTATTGAGAAATCGTAAAATAGTGTTGTATACTATTACACATTTGCAAGAAGATGTCGTTCATTTTGATAATGGCAAAAACTGGTGTAAATTTTGATTTTTTTAGAACAAAATGTGTATATTTGTACAAAACTGACGAAAACTGCCTATGAAATTAGTGTACCGAGGGCAATTTCGTTATTTTTGTATAAATACACACATTTTGCAAACAAAATAAATTAATTAAAGTTCATTGAACATTTTTGTCATTATCAAATTACACAACACTCTTACAAAAATATAATAGTATACAACACATTGTTAGATTATTTTAAGACTTAGAGATTTATATTTGAACAACATTATTGATTATGAAATACACTCCAGTACAAACCAGCCCAACGCGCGACACATTGCGCGGAAGTTGACCTGCGGTGTTTTTTCGGGTCCCAAACATTACATTCTCAACTCAAAAGTTTACAAAAACTCACTATTTGAACAGTTTGTATACTTCTCCCAGTTTGTACATGATTGTTTCTCTATTGATTATTGTTCCTATTTAGTCTATCTTGATGTCATTTGTTAAAATTTAGTTTCCACACTATTGGAAATTGACCAACAATTATTGTAACCGGTAAAAATATGAGTTACATACCAAGGGAGAGTTCAACAATTTGTAATCTGCGTATAGGTTGGTCCAAGATGCATCCTTCTCCATAAGGTTTGCTTCTGCCATCTCCATGGTAACCTTTTGGGCACAAACAATCAAATCCCCCAAATGTGTTGTTGCATTGATGGCTGCACCTTGCTGCTTCTTCTTCACATTCATCAATGTCTGCAATGCCATTTTACACTAATATGGTCAATCACTTCAACTTGGATTTTGAGGGGTTGGGTATAAGTAGTGGAGACTTGATTTGTCATCCAATAAACTGATAAATGAATGCACATCTTTTCGACATAGTATTAATGTGACAACGAGATGCGTCTTTAACCCGTCTAAATATATCTAGAAGACCATCAAACTTTGATACTATAATAAAATCGTAGTCCACTTAAAAATCTGTATAAGTGGAGAATCAAGACTTGCTATTTAAGTTCAACTCGAATTTTGAACTGGGTTCAAGTCGTTGAGACTTGACTTGTTATCAAAGTTGGTGAATGAATCCACATCTTTTTTACTAGAAGATCACAACTCTGATACCATGTTAAAATTTCTGCCCACCTAAAAGGTCAATCTTGTAGGCAGAGACGTAAACTAATTATTTAAGTTGGTAAATGGATCTACATTTTACTTTAACAGATACACTGAAATGGGTCATTTAGTTATAATCTTCTATTTCCTCCAATTTCTGGTATATTTTTCTTTCTCTGCCTTCCAGCTTGCAATATGTTGCCCTTTGGGTTTAATGGTTGTTGCTCCCTGTTTTGAGATCTCTTTCATTCATTTTATGACATATTTTTTGCCGCTCATAAAAAACGGATACACAAGAATGAAAAAAATAATAAACTTATGAGATTAAACTATCCGGATCCCCTTGTTAGAGTTTCACATCTAAACTACCCAAATCACACTGTCATACAAATATAATATTCTCTTATCAGCTTAAGCGTTTAGGTGAATAATTGTGTGTAAAATTAGTACGCGTACCTTGGCAGCCGCCGGGGAGATAAGGGTTGCCATAAAAACCAGGCAAGCACTTGCAGAGGTAACCAGAACCTCTGGTGTGGTTCTTATAAGTGACGCACTGAGTGTTGTTCATGCAAGCAAACTTGTCTGGCTCCATGGCCATGGCATGCTCGCACGACTTGCCTCCCACGGTCCAATCAAGAACCATGGGAAGCTTCTCCGTGCGATACAGGTCGCGAAAGCTCTTGTTGGAGAAGAGGAACGCCTTCTCTTCGACGACAAACGCGTAGCTACAGTTTGGAAAGTCGGAGTTCTTGGTGTTCCTGTAATTGTCGTAGCTGCTCAGCTTCACGGTTATGTTCTTCAGACCGCTGGGAATTGCCGTCTGGCAACAACCTATGCACACAATGATTAATCAACACTATCAAAATAGTGAAATTGCTAAAATTAAGTCATGCGTATATAGAATGGTTTGAACTCCCTAGAATCTTAGTGCAAACAATTGAACAAGTTTAGTTCACTTCAATTTTACGGAAAATTGTAAAAGAAGCGGTAAACAATTAGTTTTTTAAATGGATGTAAACTTTCTTTATGGCATTATGTCAAAAAGTAGTAGTAAACTTATCATTTTTGATAAATGTGTAATTTTATTTAACATGACGATATTACCCCTGAAATTAAAATATTAGTTTTATTTAAAATTTGAGCTCGTTAGTTTTTCTCCTTTGACCGAATATCACTGACCACGGCTTGATAACATGATGATGATAAGGGGGAGGCGGGCCAACACGGCGATTGGAGAAAAGAAAAATAGGTAAGCTAGAGTTGGAAAAAAATTATTTTAAAATTAATTAATTTTTAATTTCAAGGTATTTTCGTCATTTTTGGACATTTTACAATTAAAAAGGTTCACCTTCACTCTTTATAAAATTGAATAATTCACTATTACTTTTTGCAATTTATTCTAACTTTTAACAATATATACTTTAAGATACTTGATTTAGGGTTGATCACGGTTTGATTTTGAACCACACCAATCATTTCGGTTTTAAGAAGATAAAAATTAAAATCGAAGTGATAAAATTCGGTTTTGAACATGTTAGTTTTTGTTTTGGTTCAATTAAGTTTGGTATAAATCGAATATCACAAACTTTCACATTTTAAACTGTTTTGACTTATTGGTTTTCTATTGGAGTTATTTAGAACCGTATTCATGAAGTTCTCGCATTTTATGCTGATTTTGACTTATTTTTTGTTGGCCCAATATATTTAGGGCCCAATTAATAAGGATTTGCAACTTAAAATGAGCTGTGCTCAAATCAATCAGTTTTCAGTTTGATTTCGGTTCAGTTTGATTTTGAACCGAATCAAATCAATTCTTTTCAGTTCGATTATTTTTCGACTCGGTTTGACCGGTTCGATTACTTGATTAAGAAAATATATGTACACACAAATTAAGGTTAGGTTACGTATGAATATTAATATTATTAAATCTTGCCTATGCCGGAGCAGTTGCCCTCGAAGGCGGTGTCGAAGTTGTCGCAGACGGACATGCAGCCGGTGACGTACCTCTCCTTGCGTCGGAACCCCCGGACGAGGGCGTAGGTGTCGCAGCCGACGGCCGTGAACCTGTTTTGCGTGTCGGAGATGATGAACTGCGTGACGCGGAGGGACGACAGCGACTCGTCGGTGGTGCGCACGCTGTCCCGGTCGTAGCAGTCCCTGGCCACCTGCTGGAGCACGTGCACCTGTCCCTCCAGGGTTATTCTCGTAACTTCGATGCTGCTCGTCATGAGATACGCCCTCCCCTCGCCGGTGCACCTGATCCTGAAGTTCCTGTCCCTGAAGCACCCCTCCGACATCCCGAACGGGTACGGCACCGTCACGTTCCCGCACCGCTCCGAGCATTCCAGCACTGCCGAGGTCGAACAAACCAAGGATATTAATAATGTTGTTACGAGAATAACCAGGTGATCAGTGATATTGGCCATAATGATTCGTATGTAATAATTGTGAGTTTTTGGTGTGCTTATTTATATGGGAAAATCTCAAATGTGTCATATTGTTTGATTTTTTTAAAAATTATATCATATCCTAAATCTATCCTCTAACTCTTTCCTATCATATTTACAACAGGATCTGAAATTCAGACTTCTCCACTAATAGTTTGAGGCTCAAACCGTTGCAGTGTCTCAACCCTCATATTGTTTGTTAATGGTATAAATGTGCATGTTGTTTTCGTTTTTTGCAAAATGTGCGGTTTATATGAAATGACGAAATTGCCCTTAAAATTAAAAATTATTTTATTTTTATTAAATATTTATAAAAGTTTTCTGTTTTTATTTATCAACTAAATTTGTATAATCAAATTTTGTAATTTAATTTTTTTAGTTAAATTATCTTTTATATAATTATGTTATGAAAAATTTACTTACTTTAAAGGCAATTTCATCATTTTTACAAAAATTTAAATTTATACATTTTGCAAAAAACGAATTGAAACAACAAGGAATATTTTGCCATTAACAAATTAAATATCACAGCACTTTATTGCAAAATTGTCATAGAACATGCACATTTTTGTAATTTTTTTTATTTAAATTGATGAGTAGAGGTTGGAGTATACGACAATAACACTTAACCAATTATTGGAAGTGTTGTTTTGTATAATAGCGAGACTGGTTCAGCTTTGAACTTTGACTTCATCTTCTGTGTGAGATTGTCGGTAAGTATGTTGTCTGATGTATTGATATTCTTTTTTTTTAATTGATAGTGCACCACATGCTAGCTAGTGAATGAGAAGGGCAGGTTACAAATACTACTGGTTAATTAGGACGGCAATTAATAGTTTTCTTTATCTACATGTTTGGACATGAATATGGGTTGTCTTTTTGTTAAACAACAATCACTTGTGATGATCACAATAAGATGTTTTAAGGAAACTACAGAAGTCCTTGAATAAGAAAGTACTTTGATTTGGTTCTTATGCGAGAAAAAGAAATTAGATTCGTACTGTTTTTTTATTGGAAATATTGTAAAACGTAAATTCAAGAGAACAAAGACAAGAGATTGAAGACAGAAACGTCAAAACGTGCATGCAAACATTCACAAAAAAAATAAAGATCAAAGAGCAACTCAGGAACGGAGAGACAGAGACACAAAAGAGGTCAAAGAGACGCTAAGAATACCCTCATGCACCCGAAGGAGAGAGTATGCATAAAGTCCCAGCGGTAAAAAAGCCACATTAGGAGTGACGGCCTCATTACGAAAAACCATGGCATGCCTCGCCATCCAAATCGGCCAGAGCCCCGGGAAGGGAGGAGGGAAAATTTGTGAAGGAGGAAGAAAAAAACCAGAGTAAATTTGTGAAGGAGGAGGAAGAAAGGAAAGAGGAGACGTTGTGTATTATGATATGTATTAGTGATGGTGGACTTGGTGAGGCGCGTTGTCACTAACAATTAAGGACAGCGAATATTCCAAAGCATGTTGTCCTTAACTATTGGTCACACCAACAGTCTCATTTTAGACCGTAATTAACGTGTAATGTATACTTTTTTAGTCAACATGTCAACTTACTAGTGACGGCGGACTTCGGTTGGTGCACCGTCACTGCCTAACATAATGACGGCGTTTGTGATCAAGTTCGACGCCGTCAACTTTGTGATGGCAGACGGAGATGGTTCGCCGTCCTTATGTAAATAGTGACAGCGTACCCTGGAGGTCTGTCGCCCTTACTAACACTGTGACGACTTGCTACGAATAAAATAGTGTAGTGCCAGTTCTTGAATTGAGTATATTCATACTCAAAGTTTAATCATACAGTATGATGGCGTGTAACTAACACTCATAATTGTTCAATTGGATCATTGAACAATTGTACAATTGCTTATCGAATAGAATTCGATCCATTTAACTAATCAGCAGCCCAGAACCCATGAAAGCCTAGTGGAAAATTGAACTCTTTGGGGACCTCAAGCCTTGCCACAAAAGCATCGTCCTCTCCAATCCTTCTAGAGTCCAAAATCACAAGATAACACTTCTGTATCGACACCGCATACTGCAAAAACAAATAACAAATAACTCAAATTAATCAACTGGTTGGATGATTTCAACTGAAACAATTTATTTTAATTTATTAAAATATGTTTGTATTTTTTTGAAACACGTTCTATTTTTTTCAGCATTGTAACAAAATGCTAAACCGGTTGTAAGGGGAGATGTGTATTAAGGATCTCGGGTTCCATACTATACAATCAATGAGTGAATTCTATTAGGAGAAAGGTATAATGAAAGTCCTTGGTCGAAAGTCCAAAATAAAATCTTCACATAAATGTCATATCGTGTGGTTCAAAATTAGTTTGTAAGTTTGTATTTGAAGCATATATGTTTGTAGCTGATTACAGCCCATAATAGACTTATTAATTAGTTTACCTCAACAATAAGAATGTAGCCATCGTCTTCTTGATCCCCTTTGGGAACAAAGATAGGCTCTCCTAGGAACGTTCGAGTCGCAGCAGCCCAAGTACGGACAGAATTGCTCGACAAGTCGAGCTTCAACACCGTATCGAATGGAAAACCTGGCAACGCGCGTCGCGTTCCCGAAGTAGTCGAGGCATATATGTACTTGTTTTTGTTGCCGGAGAAGCTAGGATTTATGATGGGAAAATCACAAGCCTTGCTCCATTTGTTTATGGGTTCCACGGAACACTTTTGGCACTTGCCTTCACCATCCATGTCTATGGACACCTCGACAAGGTGAGGTAGTGATTCGTTTTCTACGTTCATCACAGAAGGGTCCAATTTACCACTTTGCCAATCATAGCCTGTCAAGTCAATTAAATCAACTTATTACCCCAATAAAAAAGGGAAATGACTACCAGCTAAGTGTGCTCCAATAGTTAAGAGTATACTCGTTCTCTAGCCTCTGGATCAAAGTTGAAGTCTCAATTAGTTGTATACACAAGCAAATTTAGATATGAAATTAAGAAATGAGATTTAATAAAAAAAATTTCAAAAAATAATATTTAATTACAAAATTTGATTATACAAATTTTAATTGGAAGATAAAAATAATTTTTCTTAAATAATTAGTTCTGAGTTTTAAAAGAATCAATTCTTATTTCTAGGTGTATTTTTGTTATTTTAAATAATACGTACATTCTGCACGAAAAATTAAAA
>JAYMTP010001415.1:0-24173 GCA_036897365.1 Geranium brycei | reverse complement strand
CATATCAGAGGGTTATTGAAGAGGCGAGGAGGTGGAGGCTGGTCGGAGCAGGGTGGAGCGGGCCAGATGTGTGAAGTGGGAAGCCAGATCATAGGGTTATTGAAGAGGCTAGGAGGTGGAGGCTGGTCGGAGTAGGGCGGAGCGGTTTAGGTGCATAAAGGGGGAGGCCGGTAGGAGCGGTACGAATTGAAACATTGCCGGCTCAGAGGGGTATTGAAGAGGCGATATGAGAAATACGGGTCGGACCAGGGAGGAGCGTGCCATTTTCGTGGAGAGGTAGGTGGGCCTTAGCGGTACAAATCAAAATATGGTTGGATCAACTGGGATTTGAAGATGCGAGGATGTGGAAGCTGGTCGGAGCAAGACGGAGTAGCCAGGTGCGTGGAGGGCAGGGGTGTCAATTTCCACCAAAGACCCGACTTACCAGCTCAACCACCCAACCTGAGACCCGTTGTACACTCACCTGTTGGGTTACAAATCGAGTGCGGGGTGGGGATCCCAAACCCGATCAAATATTGGGTGGGTGACAAATCCAGCCCCAAAACTATATCACACCCGACCCACCCGTAGTGGCCTAATATTCCAGCCAACCAAAGTTGCTAACCATTAAACCTACCCATTTAAAACCTACTCATATGAAGCTCATGTGGAAGCCTCATCACTATTCATCATTCAACTTCATAAAACCCTAAAACACCATCTAGTCATAATTTCATCACTCATACTCATTTTATATTCCTAACCCCACCCGCCGCAAGTGGTAGATTTGTTCTTTCTACTTTGCTTTCTCAGTAAACATGCAGATCTAATTTAATTTTTACGTCTGACTGAGATTTCGATTTACATGTGATTGAGACTTGTAGATATGTGATTGTACTTATAGCTTAGACTTCTCCTTTTCCTACCCATATTAGGATGTGATTATTGTGATTTCTAACAACTCTTTCATAACTGACACTTCTCCTTTTCCTACCCATGTTTGGATATGCATTTTTTTTGAATTTGCATGGGGCTTTGGACTTCCTATTTTTGAATATGTAACTTTTTTTTTTATATTTGGATTGGCAATATTTTTGTTTAGTTTTTTTGGTTAGTGTCTTGTTCTTCCTATATTTAAATCTATAATTTGTTTTTGTATATTTGGATTGGTAATATTTTTTTGTTTTTTGGTTATGGATTATTTTAGTATCTTGTTCTTCCTATATAATTTTTGTAATATGTTTATATAATTGGTTATTCCTATAATTCTTTTGGATATGTAAGTTTTTGTTCTTTCTTTTATTTGATCTAAAATCCGAATTGAAGTGATAAAAACCAATATTTGTGATTAAGAAAATTATGTGATGAAATGAAAAATTGTGTCTAAGAAAATTATGTGATAAAAATGAAAGTTTTAACAAAATAAAGAACAAACTTATAGATCACAAATATATCGGAAAAATTAAGAACATTATGTAATAAAAATAAGGAAATTATGTGATAAAAATAAATAAAAGAATAATCGGTTTCTACGGGTCACCCACCCGACCCACCCACCAGCCTGTTAGGTGAAAAAAATTGTGATAAACGGGTGTATGGGTCAGGTTTGGGTGTTCAAGCCCCCACCTGTATATAAACGGGTAGGTGGGATTTTCACTCAGGTGGGTGAATATCGGACCTGTGGACAGCCCTAATGGAGGGTGAGAGATAGAGGAGAAAGAAGAGTAGCCATATCGATGCAAAAAAAGTTTTGTTTTGGGCAGAGAGATTCTTGATCTTGGGAGGAGCGATGGACGGGGAAGAGGACATAACAAAAGAGTGCAACAATCCATTTTTTAATTTCAAAACAGGTATTTAAATTTTGTAATGGTAATTGCAAATAAGAGGGGTTTTTTTCCAAAATAAATCAAAATAAAAAGAATCACCAATTCATTTGGGGAAAATTCCTAAAAGTGTTTTTATACACATGAAAATATATAATTACAAGAGTGAAGCTTACAAGTTTGGATGTTTAGAGGATTTGATTTTCCATGGCTTATTGGATTACCAAGATTTCTCTAAGTATAGGGTCATGATCTTCCTTCTAGAGAACTCTCGGAAAATATCCATTATATTTTTATTTATCCCTTTAGTCTTGGTGGTTCTCCAAATTTTTAGACACTTCTACCCAAAAACATTAAGATATGTCATTTAGCCCAATTGGGCATGGAAACTTGACATTGTGAATCTTCTTCTTATGTTTGAATAGTGTTCGAAAGTTAGAAGCTCCGATCCTAAATTGGCCCATTCATTTATTTTTGTGCCTTCATTATTAGTTACATATTTTTCAGTCAAACTGAATAGAACATACGTTACTAACTCTTTATCTTCTGAATTTTGATTATTTGAAACTATTCGTTTTATATGTTTAAAAAACATAGTCAAGTTCAAACCCCTCATCTAATGGTTACAAGGAACATGTCTTACTACTTGCCAACTTTATTCTTTGTTCACTCTTCACGTCAGTGATATATATTATGTGTTTAGACCGAAATTTCTATGAAAATGACAATATTTGCTTCGTCTTCCACCCGTGGTGTCACGTTTATTTTTTTTTCAAGTTTTGAGTATTGAAGATTTGCCCATATCTTTGTTTACTGAAGTCCTATTTTAGCGATCAAATATCAAAATGTCTTGAAATTCAATTATTAACATATTGATATCATAATTATGTATTTCAAGTTGTCAAATTTCATATTAAAAAATAGAGCACAAAAAGTCAATATAATCATTTCTTAAATAGAGCACAACTAGAACTGGAGTTCACAAAAGTGTGGATTCAAAGCTTTTCTTTCTCGCCTCGCCATTAATCCTTACGAATTTTGGAGTTTAAGAAAAAAAAATTGGTAAAAAATGGCCATAATTTGGAGGGTTTCACATGTTCATGGTCAAAACTCACTCCACTGCTCATTAATACTCTAACGACTTAATTCGATTATTCCAACAGTTAGATCCAAAATGAATGAACGAATGTGTTTAGCTTGGTGGATTAGATTTTGAAATATTTCCCAAAACCCGCCTAAACCCTGTAAATTTTCCGCCATGTTGTGTCCCTATCGGATCGGGGATATCGAATCTCATCGAGGATCTAATATCCACGATATGTTAGGAAATAGTTTAAAATCTCTATTGGGAGATGTGGCGAACATATCCTACATGCCCTATATTAGTTGAATATTAATCAATAACTAACACACCAAAATTCAACCTAAGATTAAAATTCATGAAACCAATTTAAATCCTTAATTTAGCCCAAATATTTGAAACTCAAGAATTCGGTTACTTAAAACTTAAAACTCGATCCTAAAGTTACTTTTAGCACACAATCCTAAAGCTATAATATTTACCTTTTTATACAACTTAGTGTTAAACACGACACCATCACCAACATTCAAGTCGGTTCATCTTGCACATCTCAACCTTCTTCCCTCAATTCGATTTTATACTTTTATAAACAATTCTCCTTTCTCTCATAGTCAAATCTTGCATCTTTGTGAACAAGTTTGAAATAAGTATTATCAACGATATAGCAATGTTTTTGTCAATTTCCGTATTAAATCATATTTGATAGATCGGCAGGCGAGTCTCTATGAAAAGTTATATCTCAATGCAGAATAAAATCAGGCCCAATTCAATGGGCATGAGATTTTCCATCTCAGCCGGGTAGGTTTTGGGGAAAGTAGGGGACATGGCAAGGATACCATAGACGATCTAAATTGGGGCGGGTCAAAATCACTAAATCCGCCCGAACAAGGTCCATTCTTATCCTTACAAAATAAAATGGAAATATAGTAACAACACAACACGACACAACACAACATAACACAATTTATTTATTGGTTTTTGTGTCGTCTGTAGACACATTGCGTTCCTTTTTCAATCTGAAACCCCTCAAAAGCCCTAGAAAATTTAGTGCCTGAATCCATTCAAATCAATTGCTCTCTTCTTCTTCTTCTTCATCGCCTCCTCCAAATTGACGGCAGCTACTAGAATCAATCTGCAATTCCAATGGACTTCGACGAGTACGATTATCTGGAGAAGACCGTAGAAGATCCTGACTCTTCCAAGGACAATGACAGGAAGAGCAGAGACGGCTCCGATAGGTCTTACCGGAAGAGGGACGGCGACAGATCAATCGACGGCGACGACGACCGCAAGAGCAAGCGCTCTCGCAGCGGCGACGACGACAGATCCAGCCGCGATAGGGACCGCCACCGCAGGGACAGGGACTCGGAGAAGGACAAGCCTCGTGACCTCGAGAGGAGTCACAGAGACAAGGGCAAGGAGAAAGAGAAGGAGAGAGATAGAGAGAAGGAGAGGGAGAAGAGAAGAGAGAGGGATAGAGAACTGGAGAGGGAGAGAGATAGAGAGAGAGAAAGGGAACGGAGAAGCAGGAGCAGTTCCAGGAAGCGAGAAAGCGATCGCGAGCTTATCAGAGAGAGAGAACGGGAGCTTGAATTGAGAGAAAGCAGGTATCTTTTGTTCCATCATTCTCAATATTATTTGATTTGGGTAGTTCTCGTTTAATTAGCATTGCTAGTAGAGAAATCACTTGATCCAAACAGAAAGTTCACTCTCAGGTTTCAAGTTAAATCATGTTTCAAGGTGGATGCTTTATAGTCCAACTTGTATATTATAATGCTGGATTGGTATGAAAGTTTAATAAAACTAAAATTCCTGGCTGTAAAATTCACAGTGAATGTGCAAGCTATCAGTTTCTCAACTCTTAAGTTGCAGTGCTTTAAAGGGCAATGTGCATTTGAGGTGAACTTAATAGATCATTCTCACCCTTGTTTTTCTTTTTGGGAAAGAGCTGATCCTGTCTGATATACTAACACATCCCAAACCAAATATAAAATTTAAGTTATGAAGGTGGCTGTGTGCAAAAAAAAGGATAGGAGTATTGATTAGTTAGTCTATATGTCTTTTGTGGGAGTAGAAATACATGTTAATAGAAATAAAATTTGCTATTGAAATCTAAAGTTACTGCACAAGTTGCTAGTTTTTCAAATCATATATGCATATTATTACCAAGGTTGATGAAGAGGTTAGTGTCAGCTCCATGGCCAATAAATTCCATGATGCTTTGTTCGTGTGGTATCAGACGCTTCTCACTTTCATAGGTTCTACATGGGTGCTGGGTGGAACATACTTTCCTTAACATGTGTATATATAAGCACTTCTAAAATTTTGAAATATTTGAAATTCTCCGTTCTTTAAATGAAATTATTGGGACTGTCAGGAGATCTAAGGATAAGAAAGAGGCAGTGGAGCCAGAGGCTGATCCAGAAAGAGACCAGAGAACGGTTTTTGCTTACCAGGTAGATGGACTGATTCTGTGTATTTCATCTTTTCGTAATTTGAGGTACTGAGTTCCTTACGAATCTGTTTGACTATCTTCACTTTCTTTTCATGAAATTTTGAATGCAGATGCCTCTGAAGGCGACTGAAAGAGATGTTTATGAATTCTTCTCAAAAGCTGGCAAGGTTAGCAGGATGTAATTCTTTGATTTGTAGAATTATTAAAGATTTAATTTTGTTTTAAACTCCCATGACATATATATTCTCAATAAGATACTTCCATATCATCATGTCTCATTGTTTGCACACATTTCTGAGGGTAATTCGAATCTCATTGCTTGAGGAAGTACTTCATACTTCATGAATGTATTTATTGAGATAAATTTGCTTCTGTTGGAACTGTCCATCTGCCTTCAGTTACAAGTCATATAATGACTATTGTGTCCCAGCGTTCTATGTGTTGGCTTGGCGAGAAAATAATGTACTTATGTATAATCAGTTGCTTTTTAAATATCTCCTGAAAACATTCTTTGGTTGTATGAATATATGGTACCTCATTGTATCCTACATATTTTCATGATGATTCATCAATTTCTCAACCTAGACATTTGCTGCCTTTTTTTTTCTTCAGGTGAGAGATGTCAGATTGATCATGGACCGAAATTCAAGACGTTCAAAAGGAGTTGGGTATGCGTTTTATTTAGTATTCTCGTATCATATACATGTATACAACTATTGAAGCAACTATTAGCTGATATTATTTTAATAATTAAGTTTAACTGAATTTTTAAATGAACTAGCAATGCGATAATGATGAGGGATGATGGGAATACCTTGCACTCATGTTTTATCAATTCATGCTGCGTTCTGAAGGTAGTTGACATGAACCTATTTTTTCCAAGCACTTTTCCCTTTTTGCTTTCTCTACATGTTTCCATACAGCAAGGTACTGTTCTATGAGTGTATACTCTACCTTTTTTCTCCACTATATCGAGCTACTGCTCTGGTAGAAATTGCCCTTTCAACTAGGTAGAGCTCGATGTTCATATCTGTTCATGAATAAAGTTGGAACACACATTTTGAGGTTCTTATCCCTTGGAGTCCTTAGTATTCAGTAATTCATAGTCAAGATTTTTAATTGATGACCCTATTCTGGACCTTTCCATTCAAAGGGATACCTTCTGGGTCACTGTTTGTTTCCGGGCTCCTAATATCATATCATATTTCCATGTTCACTTTGATGTGTTATGTTATAGTTTTTTGTTTATGTATGATGAGCTAACATTTTCTTTTATATGGGGCATCAGATTCAACAAAAGAATTCAGCTCGAGTCCCCCTACATTAGAGTTTCTATTTCTCTACTTATCTTTGCTAAATGCCTTGTAAGTTTTGTTTAGATTTATTAATCTTGTAGGTTCTGAAAATTTACTGTTAGCTCCTTCACATTTTGCAGGTATATAGAATTTTATGATGTAATGTCCGTGCCAATGGCAATTGCTCTCTCTGGCCAACTGCTTCTTGGGCAACCTGTTATGGTGAAACCATCTGAGGCTGAAAAAAATCTTGTGCAATCTACTGCTACTGCTGCTGCTGCTGGTACAGGTGGTCTTGCTGGACCATATGGAGCAGTTGATAGGAAACTGTATGTGGGCAACTTACACTTCAGTATCACAGAAACTCAGCTCAGAGAGGTATACAAATAGTGTGCTCAACATGTTCTGTTTTTAAGAATGATTAACTTTAACTTTTGTTGCGCAGCACATTTAATTGGCTAATTAAATTTTAGGTAATGGTCATTGCCATTGGGGGAGGAGAGTAAAACATGCATTCAGAAGATAACTGTTAAAAGATCAAACTAGGGAGTGGTCACTTGTCACTGACTGACAAGTGAATGGGATGCGTAAAGATGACCTTTTATTTTCTCTCAAGTAAACGGTGTCTGAAGTTAATGCAATTTGGAAATTAATAAAACCTATAGCCAATGTGCTGAAGCTTTGTTTTCTTATGCATAATAACGGTTCTCAGAGTTTTAGTGAGGGGATTTTTCAATGCGTGATGCGTACATTTTCATTTTTTTGTGGACATGCTTGAGTGCTAGTCAGTTCATGCTACTGTACATTTGAAAGCACCAGCCATGTCCAATTTGAGAGCTGGGGGTTGGTTTGTCTCAAATTCAACATAGATGAGTCTTGTCCAATGGTAAATCTTAGGTGTTGAATATAAAAAAGCACGGCCTTATTTATGGTCCTGTAATCTTCCAATATTGATGTTCAACCTCAAACAATTGAGTATGGGAATGACATTAGCAATCTTATTTATAAAAAGCACGGCCAACTGCTCTTGATGTTGATTTCCAATATTGGTGTTGGAGAAGAATAAGAATTTTGTTCAATCTTGGCGAAAATCTGATCGGAGCAGGATAGGATTGAGCCACTTGGCTATGCTGTTCATGGGCATATTAATATGCCTACCAATCATCACAAAAATAGATGAAAGAAAAATTCTGTTAGGCTTTTACTTCGAGGCATTCATGTTGCTGTAATTCTACCTGGTTTTATTGACATATGTTGGGTTATTTATTTAAATTTTCTTGTATTTTATTTATTTATTTTGGATGATCAGATTTTTGAAGCATTTGGTCCTGTGGAGCTTGTGCAACTGCCCTTAGACATTGAAACTGGGCAATGCAAAGGTTTCGGGTTTGTTCAGGTTTGTGATCATATTGGCAAGACTTTAAAAGATTGTTCCTATACATTAGTTGGTATTAAATATTCATATGTTCAACTTTGTCTAGTTCTCCCATCTTGAACATGCTAAGGCTGCTCAAACTTTGAATGGAAAATTGGAGATTGCTGGACGAGTTGTTAAGGTTAGCTTTCACTGCCTAAAGCCTTGGACACACATTATATTTGCATGTGCATGAGAGAGCCACTTACTATGCATTAAAATCTTTGTGGCTGTTTGGATGTCTTGCAACAGGTTTCATCTGTCACAGATCACGTGGGAGCGCAAGATACTGGAGCGAAGTCTGCAGACTTTGACGACGATGATGGGGGTGGTTTGGTTTGTGAATTTCTTCGACTTATTTTATATACAGTTATATGACAGCCATCTCAATTGATTCCCTTTTCAGTGATTCTTGTAATGTATGCTTTTACATCTTCTAATGAACCACGATAAAACTTGGGAGGGTAGAAATCAATGATGAAATTTCTGAAAGCCAAGGTTTTTATTTTTTATTATTCTGTTTTACGTCAAATTCTCTACCTTAGCAAGTGTGACTGAGGTATGAGTTTAAAAGTAAAAGCAAGAATATTATAATATTTTAGGATGGATTCTGTTACTGCATCGTGCTTCCTGTCATGTAATATTCTGTTATTTTTTCCTGCTTAAGTGCTCTCAAGATCAGTTTGTGTCTGATGCATGGCATCTCTTATGCAGTCTTTAAACGCTCAATCAAGAGCATTACTCATGCAGAAGCTTGACCGAACTGGCACGGCTACAAGGTCTGTACTATATAACCCTTTTCTTATGTTGATACTGTTATGTCTCATGCTCGAGTTTCATCTTAATTACTAATCTTTGCAGTATTGTGGGGTCTCTTGGGGTACCTGCACGTAATGGCGCAGCTCCCATCCAACAAACTCTTGGCTTGCCCATTAATGGGCAAGCAACACTTCCCCTGCCAGTTCTTCCAGGACAAGTTCTCCCCACACTTATCTCTGAACCCGTTGGAAATCCCAGCGAGTGTTTATTGTTGAAGAATATGTTTGATCCAGAAACTGAGGTCTGAATTTATTATCTTGTTGTTTTAGTTAGTCACTTCTTGCACATGAGCATTGACAATTGAAGTTATATTGCAGGAGGAACCTGACTTTGATATGGACATTAAAGATGACGTTGGAGAAGAATGCTCAAAGTATGGTCATGTGAAACATATCTATGTGGACAAGTAAGTATACTTCATACATTTCATCCTTTGCATCATCACCATCAATTTGTAATTTTAATATACACCTTTGGTTTGGTGTATGTGGTGAACAGACACAGTGCTGGTTTTGTGTATGTTCGGTTTGATACTGTGGAGGCAGCGATGGCTGCTCAACGTGCAATGCATATGAGATGGTTTGCACGTCGGTTAATTTCAGCTCTGTTTATGGTATGTAATTCCCTTCTCATACTTGCTCAGGCTCGTGACTTCCATTTTTGAATTCTTTATATGAATATATAATATACTCTGTAATTTTATTTGATATCCGTATGTGGCCCATTGACAATGTGGCCACAGATGTCAGAGTCCTGGCTATGCTATATTTAAGTTTCCAAGGAAACCTTTTCCAATACTCCATTGAGTAACTTTACTCTTGGGGGGCTGAAACTTGTGAACAGGGATGGAACCAGTTGGTAGCATTGTGGCAGCCATATTGCCCAAATTTAAAAAAAAACTTCCAAATAGAGCCTTATATATTATTTATTTATTATTATTTTCTTAAACATCTCCTCATGGTTTTTTAAGATTTTGATTTTTGCCTCATTGACTAAAGTTGTTATTCGTCTGTGCTCGTGAACGAAACTGCCTGGCTTTGTTTTTCTTATGCTCTCCGGTTGATTTACACACTGATGTTATATACTGAGAACACGTTTCATTCATCTTGCAGCTACCACAGGATTATGAAGCCAAGTTCGGTGCTGGAGCTTGAAGAAATTCTCACTTAGAAACAATTTTCCAAGATATTTTTGCATGAGTGGAGCTGAAGGGTAGTTTGTTTAGTCTAATTGTTTTCTGGTTTCATAAATTTATAGTCAATTCATATGTATGATAACATTCATGGTTGGTATCTCACAATCGCTGTATCCTCATAAATTGAAGCTCTATTATGTTAGAAATGGATGTGTGTAGTATTTGACCTTTTACTCTTTTCCATTGTCGGGTTATAACATAACCGTGTTTAATGTTTCTGTTTTGATTTTTTCTAACCCTGCATTGATGAAATCAGAGTAATCATCGGCTCTTTGTTTCATGACTGCTCTGCTTGCGTTCTTTTTTGCCTGATGCAAATGTATTTTTCCAATTGAATGGTTAATTGAACTAACAATATTGTGAGGTGTGTCAAACGCCATCAGATCGTACTGAAGTTTGAGTTTATATAGATGCAGTAGATATGGAACTATTCAACACACCAATCTGCGACATTACCAAAGAAGCAACCTCTCTGGGCCACAACATCTATCAAGAAAAACTGGTATCTGAAGTTCTACGTGCCTTGCCTCAATGTTTCAATCCTCTTGCTAGACACCAATGAAATGACGATCTAAACAAAACTTGATGAAGACGCTCGTGGAGAATCTAATTACTTTGCCCTACTTGCCAAAAATGTTAAACATGCATTTAGGATTGTCTGTCTAGACGTCTTAACGAAACCTCCAACATCTTATACAGAAGAACAAGTTCTAAGTAGTTGCTTAGAGTGAAGAACCCGACATGAGGAAGGGTCTGACAATTGTGTCACGTTAACCACCCGGAGCAATCCCAAGCCTTCATTGTACTATGAGGAATAAGAGTAATGCGAATATTGGCAGAGTGAGCGCTACTTGAACAAAATCAAGCTCTAAAGAATGTACATACACTAAATCAAGTATTAGAGTAAAATTGGATTATATTGTAACTTACGGGGAAAAAGAGAAGATTGATGTATCAGAAGAGGTTTACTTAATCAAGAAGAATGTGTATGGATTAGAGAGATAGTTAAAGGGTAGGGTTAAAATTTTTAAATATATTTGTGGATATTTTGGTATTTTCAATAAAATTAAAATAAATAAATTTTTAACAGAATTTAACAATTTTGAACTTTTAAGATAGAGTATAAACCGTCTAAATTTAGTTGTAGTAATGTGAAGTTTTTCCATATACGAATTTGTGTGTAGGTGACCAAAGTTCAAATTACATCTACATAGAACAATTTGATCTTCAAAATAAATGTTTTAGCATTTCCCGTTTGTATATATATATTGGGAGAATCGGATTTTATAGAAGAGTAGAAACATACGAGAAGTCTTATATACACATTAGAGCTCGCATTTAACTCAAAATATTAGTCTATCATGAGTCATCTTTGTATACCATTATTTTATTAACGATAATTAGAAATTTATAATACAAACACACACACACATACATAAATGTTCAAAATCACTTCTTGTAGAGTTTAATGTCTCTCCACCTTGATTCCATGTAATAGCTGATATTAGCTGGTGCACCATAAACACCACACTTGAAGTAAAGGTCACCTGGTCCTTGATCCGTGTGCTGGTACTTCTTTTCCCCGTCTATGTACACCGTCACGATCCCTCCGTCAACGTTATGGATCATATTCAGGCGGAACCAACGGTCATAAAGCCTCGTGTCGATCAGGTCCGTGCTGTAATACCTCATGTCTCCATCGTATATCCTCAGTAGCATAGTGGTATGGCCCTCGGCTGCACCGTGAATCTGTGACACCGTCACACCAGATGTTCCATTCGGGACGAATCCATATCCTTCGAATTGCCATACGCCAGACGAGTAGTCATGGCCCTACAATTCAAAAAGGGTAAGTGTCATTTGTCAAGAGCAACATCAGAATCGTTTCACCAGCTTAAATAACAGTCTGACATTTATTACTGTTTCATTATCGTACCATTATGCGAATTTCAGTGCGGGGTTGGGTGGAGCTGGTTGGGTCGTGGGGCTTGTCATTGGCGTAGACCCACATTTTGTGAACTCCATCGACGTAGCTGTAACGCTCTTCGAGCGGAACGTTGTATGGCTTCTGGAGCTGAAAATTGTCTGCTGTTAGAGGCACGTTGGTGAACCCATCAGTAGGGTCACAAAAACATATTGGGACAAAGCTCAAACCCACAAGAACAAGTAACACCACAAAGCACCAAGACATTTTCATTATACTAGATCTGTTGTGTATTGTGATTTCTGTGTTTGAGAACCTTAAATGCTGAACCCTTTATATACATAAATATGGAAGATATGTTTTTCTAACTTATAGTTTAGAATTGTATTCTGGATTTATCCTATGACTACTAGCTTATTGTATTTTGCTGGTAGAAATTAAAATCAACCCTACGTGTTTAGTGTTGGTTTTATTATAATTATTGGCTTCTGAGGCACAATTAATTATGGTTAATCGTGTTTTAAATTATACTGGGTTTTGTTTTCTACGGCATATGCCACAATGATGTTACCTAGTGATTAATTACCCTTCACGTTTCAGCTCCGTGAACTTAATTTTGTATTTGTGGTAATTTTTTATTTATCTGAAGCAAAAGAACATTAATCCATTCGTTGTGGTCAATATGATTCCTACAGTAAATATCTAGTTTAATTCAATTAGTCATTGTATTTCCATATATATTGAGAATCTCTTTGAATAGTAAACGACACGCTAGTCCAATATTACACGACAGAAAAATAAGATTAATTTTGTAAATTGAATTTTGATGGCGGAAACACTAAATTTAGCGGATTGAATTCGGATTCGTGCTATTCAAGCAAAATGGGTTAACATTGGAGACAAAAATGGTAGGCCTAATGTTTGCAATATGGAAGGAGACGAATCAAATATGAAAGTCGAAATAATATATATTGGATTTTTGGGTAGCTTTCAACAAGGTATTGATTACGAGAGTGAGTATCCGACAACTCGCCCTGAGATTCCTCTAACCAAATTTTGAGGTTTTCAAATCTCTAGATACCAGCATAATCCAACACTTGAGCGGACTTGAGGAAAATAACCTTTTGGGGATTTCGGTTCAGTCATTGGGAAACAGGGTGTTCCTGGTTTCCTACCCGTCTTTGGAGGCTCTTCGTGAGGCAAAAAGGAAGGTTGGGCTCATCTTTCCCACTGGTTTTTTTCTTTCCATTCATCCCCGCACCTTGTCAAGAAAAGTGGGATCTTCGAGTGGATCTCCATCGTTGGTCTTCCCCCGATTGGCTGGTCGGTCGAATCTCTTCGGAACGCGGGTGCTATCGCCCGAGAAGTCATCCTAATCCACCCTAGTTGCTGCTTGGGGGTCTCTTTTGATCGTGGTCTCCTTCTCCTCCACACCGATTCTCTTGATATAATCAACATCAGAGCAAGAATATCGGTGTTTGGGAAAAAAATTCCCATTATAATCCATGATATTGATGCCTCGGGACTTCCATTCACCCTACCTAGCGGGCCTGATCTGCCCGGAATTTTGTCCCGGTGCCTCAGCTTCTCACCGGAGAAGCCAATCTCTTCCGATGATTCTGATCCGAACGATTCAGATCCGGACCTCGAAGAGGGTGAGCTCCGGTCAGATTCGCCGGCGGAGGTTGCTTCTCTTGGCGTTTCCGGCGACACCTCGGTTGACGTTGCAACCGCCTCGTTCTCCACCAACGAAGAACACGAGCTCAGCCTGGGGAAGTTTGCGGACTCATCGGTGGAAAAGGCAATTAATGTTGCCAAATTTTCTAAACCTTATCCTCTTGACAAACTAAATGAGTCTCCTTCAACTGTGGGCTGCTATCCTACAAATGGCCCTCCTTCAATTGTGGGCTGCTCTCCTACAAATGGGTTCATCCCATCTCCACCAGCCCATGATTTTTCTCAAGCCAAAGATGATTTATCGGATAACTCTTCGGATGATCTCGATACTCCCTTGTCAAAAAAGCTCATTCTCGCTCTCGGAGGCGCAGAAGATGGTCCCCGGAACCCGTCGCTTCTAACCACCAAGACCTTACCGATAATAGGGCCCGTGCTTCTCGAACTTTGGATGTTTGCAAATCCATGGGCATCACTTGGAGCATTCCCGAACCGCAGGTGCTTACCGTTCTCGAGGATATGGAGGCCAAAAACAGGGCTTCATGAGCCCACCTAGGTTTTTCTTTCTCTTCTTTTCTTTTGTAATCTTTTTCTATTTTCTCTCCTTTTTTCTTTTTCATTTCCTTTTTTGTTGATGTATATGGCTTTCTTTTGCTTCCCGCTTGGAAGTTTGAGTTAGTTCTATCAATAAAATCTTTCTTTTCGCTGAGCAAAAAAAACAAAAGTTGCATCAGACTAAACCCTTCTTATTTGGCGACTATTAAGTAGGACAATATTTGCCCTCAAGAGGATACCCCAGCGATTTGAGACTCACAGTTCTTGTTGAGAGGTTGTGAGTTCGAACTCTGCTATAAACGGGATAAGGAAGCTTTATGGGTAAATAAGATCATAATGTAATTTTCAAAAACAAAAAGTAGCACAATATTTAGGTAATGTTTAATACAGCAGTTCACATATTAATACAGACTTTAGAAGTCAAATAATTAGTTTCTTCTTCTTTCTACTAACAATGGCATCAATTCCTATAATCTATAGGCATATCTTCCCTTCTCATTGACACCACACATAATAATGTTGCAGCAAATATAGATGAAGCCCCCTTAAAGTTGTGACACAAACTTAGGCCTAAGCATCATCTGAATCCGAAGGATTGGGCAGATAAAACACAGTTTCAGCTGGATTTCCTGCTAAGAACTGAAGGAACTGAGGAATTGGTGGTACCGGAATATCACAAGTTCCCTCCAACACCTGAACTATCAATCCCATAGACGGCCTGTCTTTCTCACAATCTTGGATGCACCAACAAGCCACCTTGCAAGCTCTACTCACCTCCTCAGCATCACCATTCCTCTCCAATCTTGTGTCCAACAAGTCCATAACATCCTCGCCTTTGCTCATCGCGTTTGCAACCCGAAAGGAGAAGAAATTGTCCCCTCCGCCATCAACAAGATCCCGGTTTCTCCTTCCTGATATAATCTCCAATAACAACATACCATAGCTGAAAACATCGGCTTTAGCCGTGATAGCTTCCCCAGAGATCCATTCTGGCGCGAGATACCCCACTGTACCTCTCATGGTAGTGAGTACCCTGCTGAAGTCTCGGCCTAGCAGCTTTGCGAGCCCGAAATCAGCCACTTTCGGGTTGTATTCAGCATCCAGCAATATGTTCTCCGGCTTTATGTCACAATGTATGATGCAATCTACACACTCTTGGTGTAGATAGGCCAGCCCTTTCGCTGTCCCTATCGCAATGCTTCGCCTTGTTTTCCAATCCAAAACTGAGCTATTGCTATTGTTTTGGAACAAGTGAGACTCGAGAGATCCGTTTGGCATGTAATCATAAACCAAGAATCTTTTCGAACTTTCAGCACAAAACCCTCTCAAGCGAACAAGATTCACGTGTTGGATTGTCCCGAGGGTTCTGACTTCTGCACGAAACTCCTTGTCTCCTTGCCCGAGATTGGTGTTCAGTGCCTTGACTGCAATGACAGATGAGTTGGGCAGAGTTCCTTTGAAGACAGAACCGAACCCGCCTTCCCCAAGTTTTTGTGAGAACTTCTTTGTTGCGCTTTGTAAATGGAAGTAGTTGAAATGCATCAATGAAGAACCTTCCAAACCTTCCACTTTGGGTTTTTTCCTCATGAAAATAAGAACAAGTCCGCAAAGTGACACACACCCAGCAACAGCTGCTACAGTGATGTAGATGGTGTTTTCATGTCTTACTGGTTTAGATGATTTGCCCATTCGAAGATATAGTCTGGTGTCGACATCATACACCTGTACTAGACGGTGATCAAGGCCATACTGATGATAGATAATGTAACAAAATTCCGTTTGAAGATAAAAGGCTATGCAAGAACAGTCACTTGTACATTCTGTCCTGCATTGTTCCAAGCCTTTAATTCTCTTACGATACAATTCATAGCTTCTGTCACTCCACACATCCACATATGGTACAAAAGAAAACACATCCTCGTCGCTGCATTGAAATGGGACCTTACTAGCACATCCAGCTGAGTAATCTTGCAATGCCCAGTTGATAGGTGATTTTGGTTCAAACCCAGGCACGCAATCACAGAGTGTCTCATTATGTTCACTGCAGACACCGAAATCACCACACGAACCCCAAGGCACGCATCTTTGTGCCCCCTCAGGTTCTGTCCACAACAGCACCCAGTGGCTCGAAGCATTGCGCAGTAAGTTGACCTGACCCGTAACGTTAACAACAAATCTAGTAATGGCATAAGGGGGAGATGCAACCTGGGCGATATTTTTGGAAAGCTCGTGTCCAAAAACCTGTACTTCTCCAGAGATCAGGGGGTGCAGGGGACGGGTCTTCTAAGCTGAGCCAAGGCCTGAGGGTTTTTGTGTCATGGACAAATTCATGAGTGTACCAAATATTTGGACTTGGTAGCCAAGTATCAGTTGGGTGATCAAAACTCTGCCAAATTAGATTTGATTCATTGGACGACCACCTTTCCATTTCATATATATCAATATGTTGGGTGAGGACTAAATTACCATCAGTAGAGAGTTTTGAGGAAACATTCATATGGACCAAAGACAAAGACAGGTTTTTCTCTATTTGCTACCCAAACCACCGTCTGTGTGTTTGGTATGGTTGTGATCCATATGCCAACAAAATATTCATGACACTGACCTGGTTTGAAGAAACCCAGTTGGAATGTGCCGTCCGGCGATGTTATGGTCTGGTTGCCGGAAAGAGACTGCCCCGGGGACAAACTACTGGATCCTGCATCTAAAGGCACAAACATGAAAAAAAGAAAGCACAGAAACAATTGCTTCTCCTCTCTTCTCATTTCCATGTGAATAGATTGTATTGTAGCAAAGACAATGAAAAAAGCATGTGACCAATACATGGAACGATTTGCAGTTTGATCAGTCCAGATGCATGTGGACTCCAGCAGCAGCTAGCCAAGGAAGACTTGAAAAATGAAAATAAATGCAAGATAATGACCGACCACATCCTCAATCTACCAAGAAATTTCCTGGGTATGACTTTTTAACCAAATAGCTATTTCTCACCTCTAATTATGTACCCAATTTTGGGGTTGCCATAAATTTTCAGACAAAGGATTGGCTACATATGATATATAAAAAACATAGCACTTGAAACCCTATATAACAAGCCCAAGAGATCAATAAACTAACAAGACATTGAAAGTTTGATTGTGAGACAGACTCTAGAAGGGAACTAGAAAGCCATTTGAAGGCATTTGACTTTTTGTTTCAATTTTCTGTTAGATTTAACATTAATTACTGTTAAAATAGTTAATTAAATTGGGTTTTCCTTTGATGTTTCTTAATTTGATTTATTTCCTACTGTTTACTATATAAAGGAACCTCCTCTTATAATTTATAATCAACTTATTCATCAATAATACTCTTATATTTTAGAAATTCAACAATTACCTTGAATGTAACAAAATATAAGTTGAGGTATCCATAAAGAAAAAAACAAAATTGGGTAGAGTTAAATATGAATAGCATATAGTTAGACATTTATCTGTCATCATCTCTAATATATAAAATGAATAAAAAATCATAACTTCGGTAAATCAGATAAAGGGAGAAGACACAGAACAATATTCTATGGATGGAAAAAGAAATGGGAACAAGAATGAGTAAAATTTACTCCAATTCTCAGTATGGTGATAGGCTTCAAGTAATGCACTATCACAGTGAAGCTAATAGTGTCATCGATCCGTTACAGATTAATAATATAACTCTCACCACTACAATCAATCAGACATATAAAGTTGAAGCCTTAGTAGAGTTACAGTTCCATAATGGTTTGCTCTTCATGTCTTCCAAACCTTGATGCTGCCATCCACGGAGGCTGATAACATACAGTTGTCTTTTGGGTGATAACTCACACTTGTCACCTGCAAACCCACAATATCTACTGTCATACATTTTTCTTTCCAATAACAGTCCGATTGTAAATATCTAACCAAGATTTAGGCTAACGGTATATATACAGGTGAAGGCATTAAATTTGAAAGGAAAATGGAATTATAGAAGCTATAATTGGTTGCTCATCAGATCTTATGATGTTTCTGAAGTAGACCATGGAAATAGCATGTCGGAGAATTTAGGTGTCAATATGCTGTCACCTGGTACTGTTTTGGCAACCCTTTTTTGATAAGAAAAGTTAGGTTGATAAACTAAAGCTATCAACAACTCCATAGCAATCTAGGGCCCCGGGGAAGTTAAAATTCTAGTTTGGAGGGATTGGGGATCCTAAAATAGACAATAAAGTAATTGCTATTTTGTTTCCTACCGTCCACCTTTTTTACGCACAAAAGTATTCATTTTTACAACTCGAGATTTTGCCTTTCCTCATGTGTCAAATGCCCTTATCAACCTTTTTGGGAATGCTATTTCTCTCCTTGCCATAAAAGACTTAAATACACAGTTCCAAGGCCTTTTATTATGTTTGAAGCACCAAGTATGCACGCACCTCCAAGAACAGCAGACAACAGTCACACAAATCATTCTCCCTAAAGACTAAACCCAATCCAAGAAGTCACTATAATGATTATATAATTTTTAAGTTAACGGGCCACCTTGCAAAGTGACAGGATGCATGTTGGGAACAGGCTAAGAATTTCAAAGGTGAAAACATAATACTGCTATGAATAATGATAGCTCACTACATGGGCAAGACTACTGTGAAATGAATCTCAGGACATTTTTTTGCATGAGGTCATTTTATTTCATCCTCTCAAGATCTTAGTACCAAATCGCAGTGATTTGTGTGGAAAGTTTCACTGGCATCTTAAAGGTCAGTAATCTAACCTGAACGTAGGGATACACTTTCAATGACCATCAAAATGGGTGACTATGTCTGTTTTTATTTATTTCAACTTTCAAGACAATTTAAACTGGCTAACCTATCCAAAAGTTCAGAAAATCTACAAACTGAAAAATCAGTACATAAATACTAGACAATAAAAGGTATAAGGGCTTTACCACTGAGCTATGAGCATGCAAACTTGACGCAATAGATGCATCTACCAGATCCCAGAAATATATGAAGCCATCTTCAGATCCGCCAGTAACATGGGCATCCGTGTTGGTAAGGCAACAATCCAGTTTGTAAGACTGGTGCAGAATCAACCATATCAGATGATTGCAGAACAAGTTACATATCATGAAGTGCCAAGATGAAAAAGAGAATTAAGGTGTTTCACAGAAAATTAGACTTGTTCATGAAACCATTCTACACAATCAATACTTGTTATAACATAATACTTCATCCACCACCTTTTGCAAATATCACGAATAATTCTATTAGTGCTAGATATTAACCCATTTGCACATGTTATAATGGTTATAACTAATAAGTCGTTTACCAAAAAAAATCTAGTCAGCTGGCAATCTAGGCATATATCCTCCATCAAAATGAAAGTGAGCACCTAAATTGGAATAGACTATATACATCAAGTGGGAAGAAGGGAATAGTATATTTGACAGTTGTAAGGAACAAAATGGGACTGTGATAAAGAGCAAGAAGCTAGAATGTGGAATTTGTTTGCTAACCTTGCAAATGTGGCCTTTATATTCTTGCAACTGTTCACCAGTAGACCTGTCACAAAGAAGAAGTTGAGGAGTATCTAATTGGGTATAGCAGAGTCAGGTAACGAGCTCAAAATAAACAACCAATAGATTTAAGAGTCTTACCTATCCAAAAGACGTAAGGAAGAGTCTAAGCAACTGGCTAATATACAGTTACCATCATTTGACAGTGAGATACAGTTGACAGGTTGCCCCAAGTCATCAGATATTTCTCTGTTTTACAAAGCAAAAGGCATCATAAGAGATGTGTCTAAATTTGACATGGTGATGAATTGTTTTCTACAATCAAAGAAAAGTAAAGAAATTTTGATGAACACGTTCAAATATAATGCAAAGTTGAATTTTCACTGACACTCTACATACCTACCAATACGAATGTCAAATGTCCGAACGGTCCCATCAACACTTCCAGCAATAATTTCTGTTTTTGTTAAACAAACAGACATCACACTGTCTGAAAATGAGCTGATGATCTGCAGAACAAAAGGAATTTTTGTATGAGAAGCCACTAAAAAGAAACTGAAAATTGTTCATGAAAATGTTTTTGGAGGAGAAGTGAACCTGAATCGGCTCAGTGCTGTGAGACCTACAGTCCCAGGCACGCACAGATTGATCATAGCCTGCTGATACGACAACTGACGAATATTCATTAAACTTTACTGCATTCACCTGGATAATAGAAGACAGGAAGATTACAGAATAGAAAAAAAGAGAGCATATAATAGTTGTATAAGTGATACATCTAAAAGTTTGAGACAAACAAAATGATGTGAACTAATAAAGCATATCCATTTTTATGCTTTCAGGAGAGAATTCAAGAAGGAACTGAAAATCTGTAGAATACATAATTTGAAAGGTCAACAACTGATGAAAACTCTGCTTGCCTCAACCTCTTGTACTGGCATTTTATGGAAATAACAACAATGGGAAAATATGCAATGTTATTTTTTATGAAAAACAAACAACTATGCTCCTCTAATCGACATACCTCGCTGTCATGGCCACGGAACTTCCGGATGACACGCCCAGTTGCTACATCCCAATAAAAGACTTGGCGATCACCACCGCACGAGCACAATTTGGAGTTATCCCTTTAACACAAATTAGTCATGAATTCAGCGTCAAGCAATGCAATTTCTCGCACAACAAGACATTACTCATGAATGGTATAAAAGTAGAATCTCCAAAGCTTTCATAGGCCTTCACTTCAAACTATCCATACATGCATACGTAATTCACATAACCATTCATGGGTTCCTAACAAGTCCTTGAGAGGTTGACTTGAACAGGCCCAAATAAGCCAGTACTATGCACAATCTGAAATATAATTGAAAATCCAGAGTTGAAGAATAAGAGAGGATACTGGGTGACGTGGAGATCGCGGACCTCGCGGCCGTGTGATTTGTAGGTCTTGATGTGGATTCCACGGTGAGGGTTCCAGAGGCGAATGGTGCGGTCCTTGCAGGCGGAGAGGCAGGAGTTGCCGTCGGCGTTGCACCTCGCCACCCAGACCGCACCTTCGTGCCCCTTCAACACGCTCGCCTCCTTTCTGGGCAGATCGCTTACACTCATCCCTCTTCTCCTTCCTCCTCAGCAACGAGTACCAAATGAAGCTTATGTCTATTCAAATAATAGTGGAAAAGACATCTAGGTACACCCTTACATTTTAGGGGAGTTACACCCTTACATTTTAGATTTTGTTTTGTATGATTTTTGTTTATATTTTTTTGTATCATTATTTATTAGAGGTGGGTACTTTGGACTTGAAACCGTGTTTAGTGGTTGGATTTTGAATTGAAGAAAACCATATAATTTTTATTTGATTATGATTCTTAAAATTAAGAAATTTTCTGATTGAAGTGAATCGTTCAATTTTGGTTGAAGGTTTTTTAGGGAGAGTTCCGGTAGATTGGTTTATTTTAGTGTTTTATGGTTTATTTTTTGGGTGTACTTTGCGATTGGGTGGTTGTTTGGGTGGGGATCGTTTGATGATGGAGGATGGCGGCTCAAGAAGGGTTCGAAGGTAGAAAGGAGGATGGTGTGTCTAGGAAGATTTAGGCGGCGGCTAGGGTTTCAGACCCAACGCCGCTTGGGCTCTCTTTGCATGATAATATGAGCCGAAACAACTGGGTCGGTTCTCCAAAAAATGAACCAACCAGGCGATCGATTTGGTTAGAACTGTTTGCGGTTTGACCCGACCAGAGAGAGGAGATGTGGGAGAGTCTCCACCACCCTTTCCGATGAAGCCTTGCCGCCATCCTCGTCCTTCTTGGTGATGGCAGACGAATCAGTCACTCTAAGGGTTTGGTTTTGTGATTCTTCATCACATATGAGATCTAATCTCACAAAGCTCAGAGAGAGAGGGAGGGAGGGAGAGAGATCATATGAGGTTCATAAATCAAAGTAGGAGAGTGAGAATCACAAGCAACAACAACACCTCCTCACAATGAGTTTTAATTTGGGTTGTGTGCTTCTCATCTTGGGCTTGGGCTATCAGATTCACAGTATCAAATTAATAAAACATCACATAATCAGTCGGTCGGTTTGGTTTTTTTAACATCCCTAGTGGATGAATATCTGCATCGATCTCTCCAACGAAATCGACCCAGATCGAGGAGGAGTAGGCAACATGGATGATTATGGGCTGTAACCATGGCTTCCACGTGGAGTGTGCTGACGTCTAGGGAGCTCGCCACCGTTCATAGAGCTTGATGGAGAACTAGAAATCTCACCGGGTTTTGAAGTTGAAGATGAAAGTTGTAAAAGAGGAAATTACCCTAAATTCTTAAGTTAATATTGTTATGTGAGTGAAGGTAAACCAGTCAATTCATATACTCTGATAAAATACCTTAAAATATATTTTTGGACTGAAATTTATGGAAAATAAGTAAATGGTGAAAGTATTTTAGTCTTTTTACCTTACAATTCTGTTAGATTTAACTCGTTAGAGTTATGTGTAACAAAAATATAGCATGATAAGTGTAAACTCAATTTTTTTAGTTCGGGATAGTGATGTAAGAATGAACGATAGTTGGAAACAGTGATATGTAATTACTCCTATTAAAAGTATTAATTATTTATCGCCAAATTACCAAAATACCTTATTTATCTTTTAAATTTTTAGTCCTTCATTCACAATCCTATAAACTCAATTATAAACCCAACTTCCCTTGTCTGGTCGGACACTAACTAAGAATATCCATCTAATTCTATATTTTGTGTGTAATTTAATAATATGGTTGCTTGACATAATTTTTTTTTGAAGATTGTTTGACATAATTGTTAATCCCTCTAAAATACCTTTGAGAGCATGGACTGTTTTTAATTGTTGTGTATTTGCCGACTGAAACAAGGGTGTCCAAATATTTGGTCTTTCTCTTGAAATAATACACACACATCTGTCATTACTTCTCACCACCAAAGTTGTAATAATGTGAATAGTTATAGTTTGAGAAAATTTTAACGCTTCATGTCATCTTCGAGAAAAGAAGCTTCCAAACTTTGAATGAAATAAAGTAAGTTTTATTTCTCTTTGGAACCAGATTTTGAATAATGGTGAATCACTCGTTTGAGAACGATGGGTTACAAATAGTTCTCTTGACAATCAAAGAAACAAGAGCACAAAGAGCCTCCTAGACCACTTGGAATGCAAATTCCAGTACCTCCCACATGTTTTTGAACACATTCTTGGGTACATGCGTCCTTCAAACAATCTGTCGGTGCTATTATTTCCACTTTACAATTACTTTTCTCCTCCGCTAAAGTAATTGTGTCCGTACCTGCAAAAAATGTTGAAGCAACCGTATTTTAAATATACACGAATGGAATTTAAAGCTCAAGTTGACAAGTAGATATGCAGTCTATTGTTAGAGCTGGTGAACGGATTCACATATTTCAGATGTGAGTAATACTCTAATAATGATGATTGAAAGCTGACCTGTGAAAATAAGAACAAATAGGAACACAGAGATACACGAAAGCTTGGACATGTTTGGAATTGGTAAAATAATGAACTGAAGTAAAAAAGACAAATGTTCTTTTTCGCTCAAATGTATTTTAAGAGTATATAGTCGTATAGAACTTGAAGCTATTTATAAACTGAGTGCATAATGCAAAAGGGAAAAGAAAAAAAAATAGAAAAAAAAATAAATGTATGAATTTGTAATTTAACATCCAATATGTATATTATATTTCCCATCAGTTTTGATATAACCAAATATTGGAATTCAAAGTTGGTAATAAACAAATTCTTTATTGGCATAAGTTATAGATTATGACTGACCAGTTGGTGAGACAAATTAGATTTTTGGTCAAGGATTTATTTTGAGTGTTACTATTTTATAACTACAAACTTTGACCTAGTTACTAAAAGTCCAAATATGTAACCATTAAAATAAGATAGCAAGTTTTAA
>JAYMTP010001414.1:0-24179 GCA_036897365.1 Geranium brycei | reverse complement strand
TGCATCTGAGAAAAATAATTTTAGGGGGTGTTATGTGAGATTTTACCTATTCTAGGGGGTGGTATATGAAATTATCCCTAGGTTTAAATTGTAAAGTATGCGGCTGTTGGTTGGTATTTTCCCGTTTTCCTCTCTGAGTCTGAAGCGTCGTCGATTCTTGCCGTCCATCTCCTACCTTTCCCTCCTCCTCTGGCTGTGGCTGTGAGTTCTGCTTATTCACATTACAAATTTATATCATCAGTTTATAAATTGGACCTGAAATGTAGAGTCCATAAAGCCTTATAAGTTCCAAGCACCACTTCTCATATCGCCCTTCATTTGCCCAACGCATAAACTTATTATCAATCTATTTCCTTTCATTACTCCTACTGTGACTTTTGTCTTCACCTTCGATTCATTATTTTTCAGCGATTCTACGCCAATGGGATTGATTTTCTGGGTTTGCAATTATTGCCTGGTGTTTGTTAGGTGTCAAGTAGAAACTGAGTCACATTAATGGCTTGTACTGGGTTTAATTGAGAAAAATGAACTCAAGTGCTAAACATTTTATTTTTCTCAGATGAAATGCAAAAAGACATTACTATGTGATAATTCATTTTTGTACATTGATTATCAGCTTTCTGGTCTCCTATTGAGAGTTTTTGCTACATGTGTGTTGCAGGCTTAGATAAACTGCTGGGGCAGTATTTACATGTCATATCCTAATATGACAGAACATATTAACTCCAGCCCATCACCAATATCGAACCCTGTAGCAAGGCTATGGCGGCCGGCAGCTCAAAAGAACATCAGAAACCAGTGGTCAAAGCTGTCATCTTATAGGAAGCAATGGGTCACTACTTCTTCTGCTGCGAGATCTCATGCAACTTCTCTCGTCAATGTTTATCTTAATCACAAGTATTCCACAAAACCATTACTCATTTTTTGTCCAATATTTGTTTTCTCTGGTCGATAAGAAATGTGGGCACTTCTTTTCGCATCCGCTTGTTTTTAAATTTGCATGTTTTTAGGTCTCATTTTTCTGAAGCCAGGTTTGGTTGCTGAAAAAACATGGAATATAGAGAAGAAAATGAAATTTATTTTTATGTGATGTTTGTTTTGAAGAGCATTTCCACCTGGTATGGTAGCCAACTTCGTCACAATAATCATAAAACTATGGAAATGATACCTCATTGGCTCCAGTCGTGCTTAGTATAACTAGTTGACTTTATTGGATTTGGTTTTTTCTTTTCTAATCTATGCTCTACAATAAACATTAACTGACCGTTTTAAGTTTAGCCTACTCATGCTGATTTGGAAGTTGAAGCTTTGCTATGTTGTGATGCTTATTTTATTTTAGGTTTTTCTTCATTGATTTATTGAACATTTTCAGCATTAGGATTTATATGAGTGGAATTTGATGCAGATACATGCCTTCAGTGGAGATGGGCGTTTTGAGAGACATGCCTCATATTAAAACAAAAGCCTGCCAAAAGTTGCTGAAGCAGCAGGTAATTTTTGGGCTGATTGGTTACTGAAATTTGTCCTTGTGCTTCACTTTAATTATTTTCTTTGGTTTAATCTAATACATTGTTGCTTGTATGTCGTTCAACCTACAAATGGCAATGAGAACAAATTTAATGAAACTTTTGGCGTTTTTGTTAGTTTAGACACATCACAGATACTTTTAGGGTAATGATTATCATGATAGTTTTGTGACTTTAGATATGTTGATTGAGCAGATGATTACAGGTAACATTATTTTACATTTGCGTATTCTAACTAGACTTGATTGGGGTGAGGATATATATACACGGATGTGTGTGGGTAAATTGATTTTCTTAGGTATGCTCAATGAAATTACGGCATTGAATATTTTATATGTAACACAAATCCGATTATAACCTCTAATTCTTGTTGTTAAGCACTTGAACTTGGTTCCAAAGGTCCTGGGTTCGAGTCACGTTGCTGTGGTATCTGGTCTTCGTTTCCAACTTCTGTTGGACCTCTCTCCCAACTTTTGTTGGGCCTCTCTCTCCCAGCGGGTGGGAGTCAAGTGGCAATGTTGGGCCCCCTTCTACATAAGGGTGTGTCTTGAGCCCACTATTGATACAATAATCTTAAGAACTCTTAAGAATCAGCCGTTTGGTGCTGTCTTCATCATAGCATAGTCGAGCCCAAATCTTGATACAAATTGCCGATAAAAAAAAATAAAAGTACCGAATTTGACCTCATCTCCACTAATTGTCATCGATTTTTTTACAGGAGCTTCATCGGACCAAAATCTTATCATATTATAAGGATATGGTATGTGCTGTATAATTACATTGTTTGATGATCTCCATTGTATAGCCAAAATTATGCTTAGACTACAAAACAATTAATTGCAGTAAGATGGAAGTTTCTGCTTAGGAACTTCATCTTATGCTTTATATTATCATTACCATTTGCCGAACTATTTTGTGAGAGGAAAACAAATTTATAGATGATATTTCTATATTATACCCGCATGCAATACCTCGCTAACTATTGCCAAGTTTACTTTCTACAATTATAGCGTTTAATCTGTATAGTGCTTAAATTAATCAGGAAAGATTTAGTTTAATGAGATCCAGTTAAGCAAATCAAGATAAATAGATATGCTAAGAATCTCTTGCTAGTCAACTCCATCTGATAACATTTTTGGGCAATTTCAAATTTTATTGTGTTCGTGTTGCATGACACACTAGCAGACTTTCTATGACAATGTTATGGATTGCATCAATGATATTTGTTATGGTATATTATATGCAGGTCGCAGTTGTTACTCAAATGGTTAACATCAGTAGATCCATGAGATGTTTCCTAAAAGGAACAAGTAGTCCAATTGTACAATTTTCTAGCTCTTCCGGGGACAACAATGATACTGGTGATTGTGGTGATATCCCAGTGTTTGTATTTTGGTCGATCTCTTCACATGGTATGTACTTATCTGCATATAATCAATACATCTTTTGCATGTACTGTTTCTTGCAGTAAATCTATTCTGTTGAAAAAAGTTTCCCACACAAATATACTTATTCAAAGCACAAAATATTTGGTTCTTGCACAATCTTCGAACCCTATAATGTGTGAGGAAATCCTATTCAAATCTGCATCATGCTTCTCAAGTGTCATGCTTTAGAATACCACAAAAGTAAAATGAAACATTACCTGATGTATAACTATCACGCCATTAAGTTTTTATTTGTACAATTTATTGAGAGAATTCGTTGGCGAGGGAAATTACGATTTCTGAATCAGCAAAGAGATGAAGTTATATGCTTTGAAAGCATCACTAGGAACCTTATATAAATATATTCGATAGAGATCCTTTGAAGAACTTAGTATATTGGAGGTATTAACCAATCTCCATGAGAAGGTAATAATTTGAACTCACAAAGAAGTTTTTAATTTCTTATGGCCTATTGTAGTCAGTTCTTTTGCATCATGGTCAGTAAGAATTCAGAAATTGTTCTTTCTATGAATTTTTTTTACGGTGCAGGTGGTTTTTAAATAGATTGGTTTTAAGTCATGGTAAACATGTTTTGGATTGACATGACAGGATATAACATTTATAAGTTCCAAATAATTTAATGTTACTACACTCTTATAACAATTACAGAGAAATTATCGGAAGAAGTTACTGAGATGTATGCAACGGAGCTTAGCTTGAAGGTAAAGTACGGTCTTGTTTTGGCTATTATGAGTTTCTCTTGGTGTATGCAGTAGTTTGTTCATAATTTTGGTATTTTTTCCCTGTTCAGAGGTTGCTTGTATTGAAGTTACTCTCTATTAGCTCCGAAGGTTCGCAAGCTCCGAAGTTGTGTTGGTCAGATGAGTTTTATCCTGGAGAATTTGACGACTTAAGTGTGTGCAATTTGTATTCCGAAGAATCCTGTAAGCCAATCTCTCCAAATTTGAAAAGTATGGAATCTACTACACCAGTTGACGAATGCAGCAATCAACCAAATCGTGAGATTTTGCAGGTATTATGTTCGTTACTGCATGCAATATATGATCTATGATCAACTATAAAACGCCTAAACTGTATGCATGCTGAGAGGGATCAGTCACATGGAATAATTAAATTATCAATGCAACATGCCATAGTGCTTCATCAATCGTTGGCAACATGTTGCTGCAGTATTATATTGTCTGCTTTATCTATTCTCACTTACCGAGAATGAAACACGCAGGGAAAAAAGAAATTTATGTAAGGAATATGATGTGTGGGTGTAGTTGAACAAGAATCTATCTTCCCGTTGAAGTGCCCCACATATAAAGAATGTGCATCGGGGTTTAAGATGTAGATTGCCAAAGTAAGTCTAGCCAATTGTTCCAGCCGACCACGCTTCTCCCATCTTGTAGAGAAATAGACACACCACCCTGATAAAATATTCAAGTGCAAGAACGTCTTTATGCACGATATGATGTCATCTATATATACAAGGGATGCGTTTTTACTATTATGGCCGAAATTTGAAAGTTAAAATTCATCCCATATCTGGGATCTAGCAGCATTGTTTTTAAAGAAGATATTAGGTGCAATGTCCGTATCGAACTGAGCTGCTTAACTACTGTGGGTTTCAGGTTTATCTAACAACATGGCTGGCGGAGGTGAGCATAGATACTCATAGGTAAGCATTGAACTCTGTGATGCATACCTTATTGTTCTTCTCATAGACCTATCACTTTACTGTTGATGCAGGGTTGACGAAATATTTACGATTATTGGGGAGGAAATAAACGTGAGCCTTTCATAAGATGCTTTCCAGATACGAATTGCATACCGTTTATATCAATTGAAGTGAGCAAACCCCCAAAGCAGAGACTAGTTAGACATATTTTTTGATCTTTAAGAGTAGGCCCCATTATGTAATTTTATTCTATTTGCATTCCAATTTATAAATTTTAGTATCTTAATTTTACCATTTGATTTGATTGCTCTCTATGATATTCGAGGAAGAAATAATTGATGGACATATTTTTGATCGTGCCGTTTCACTTCCGTTGCCGGCGGAGCTGGCGCCCCCGGCCTGGCTCTTCGACGACCTTTCCTTACATATTTCGGCGCTCCTGGGGAGGTCTTTCGCTGCTCCGGTGTGTTCGCTGGTTTTCATTTTGGTGAGGAGGCCCCGTTTCGGCCGGAGCTCTTCGACTCGAACTGGGGCTTCTGTCCATGGCTCTCCTCCTTTGTTGGGCCGACGTTGTGGCGGGGCTACCTGGCCTGATGGTCTAACTAGGTTGTCAGTCGACGGAGGGGTTTCTGTTGCCGTTGGCGGTGTGGAGTGAGGCGGAATGTCGCAGTGGTCGGAGTTTGTAACCGCAGCCAGCGGCGGTGGTCGGCGTAGCAGCACAAAGTTGGCTTTTGGTCTTCCTACGGTGGTGGTTTTTGGGCAGTGGAGACTCGCAGGGGCAGTAGGGTTGTTGCTGACGTTCTCCCTGGTTCGCCGGTGGTCTCGCCAGCGGCGGCTCTTCCGGCTGGGGTGGACAGTATCGTCGGGGTGGCGAGAGTGGCTGATCGGAGATGTTTTTGATCTGGGTTTTCGACCCCAGATCTATTTCCCTCTCATGTTCTGGCTCGTTTTTCCAACGGTGCTCGGTCTACACAGTTTGACTGACTTTTCGCCGGGCTCTTTCGGATATTCCCTAAGGTAATAGCGAGTCCAATGTCGAACTGTGAGGTTTCTATGAACCGGGACACGCCGAGAAACCCAGTCTTGGGTGTTTATCGAATACCCCCCGTGGGAGATGCTTGAGGAGTAGTGCTCGCTGAGGTGCACGGGCTCAGATGAGAGGATGTAAACTAGAGTTTGTACAACGTGGTTGCTTGGAGTTTGTCCAGAGAAGTAGGGTGTCGGTAAGGCTGTTATTTTACTGTTTACTTGTAAACTGTACACGCGGCTGACACTCGACTTTCAAGTGCGAACCTCTTTCCCGCTCGTGATACAATTGAACCTTTGATTTGCTTTTTAAAAAAAACTGTTGTCTAGTTGGTTTGATTTTGCCGTCCATGTACTTCTGGAAGTGAAGCACACTGCAAAGTAAACAAGGATTATAAATTGATCTGCCGAGTTTGATGGATAAATATTTCGTAGATGCATAGAAGTAGAAGCCTTCTTTGAGCGTTATCTGACCATTGTTTTTTCCTCAAGAAAAATGTGATCATTGTCGAATATAATTGATGTGAAGAACAATACATAAATAATCCACCCTTAAAATGTTCCTTCTCATCCACTGAGGAGATTGTGTACGAAAATGAGAACTAGTGTTCATTGCAACTCAAATAAAATCAAGTAGCTTCTTCATCTTTCATTTAGCTTTACAATCTGATTATATATACCATCAAACATCACAATAAGCACTGTCATAATCACCTCAGGCTGATAATAAAATGATCAGAACTGTAACCGCAGGAATTCATTCCATAGGAGAAATGGGATACCAATAGCGGCTGCAGGCTACGCCAGAAAGAAGCTGCAATCATCAACAGAGAGCGTAAATACCATGCCAGTCATGAGTATTATCATATTACCCGAACATTTCTAGCACCTTAACACTTTTTTAGTAAAATCTGAAAAGAATTGAAAACAAAATTAAATTCTTTAAGGCTTTCATGAACAAATATTTAAATAGTGGGTGACGAATCCGCATAAACGGGGACAACCACACATGCGTTTGTTTGTTTAGACATAACTTGACACGAGCATAAAGAAAGATACTGATTCTTTTACTAACTATGATTATTCAGTCGCAAAAAAACATTTCATTTTTATAAATATTCCATACACAATTGAAGATGGACATGATTGAACAGTGACTCTCAACCATACTTAATACATGCATTTTTCACCTCAAATGGACTTCATTAATTGCTGTCAACTTGGTGCCTGCTGTCAAATAGTATTTAGGGGTTTTGTTTAAAAGTTCCATATTCTATAAATCACAGAAATCACAAAGATGGACATGATCTGGTACATTAGCTTTGAGTCTACAAATGGCTGCATATGAGATACTTACAAGCATCCAATAATCACCTTGATCCTGAGTGAGATACAGCATTGGCAAGGCCATCCGAAGTTGACGACGGTTCCTTTCTCCCTAAAAAAATCAACATACTTGAGTTAAGAAACTATATTTATTTTCCCCATAAACACATAAGAATGCACTTCATTTCCTCAAATTCCGAATATACCAAAAGAAAGTTCCAACATTTTAAAATTTAAATACTTAAACAAAGTCGCCGTCTATAGATGGTATTTGTCATGCCACGTCCAGTCTCCATAATAATGGTACTTGGCAAGGTATCTTCACTTCACATATCAGATGCTGATAAAGATATGATACAAACAAAAGCTCTTACTATTAAAAGATACATATTCTAGAAAGTAAATTGTCATGAAATATTGTCACTGCACTATGGCATAAGCCATTGGTGGTATGCTCATAATTCAACCTTATTTACAGTACTTCTCAAAGTTTACCTTGATTTATTTGTATGACAAAAATTCCAATGTCATCTTCAACTCACATGCCAAAATAAATATATAAAATGACTTAAACAGCTAACCTGATTTCTTCCTTCTCTTAAATGAGCCCGTTTTATGTTTCTTGTGGCTTCCACTGTCAGTAAAGAGATAGCTGTACTTCTCCAACACCTTTGTTTTCTCATCAAGCATGCCCAACATTTCGTACGCATCTGCTACTTGCTGCACTATTGATTTATCTGGAGCTACCCGATCATAACCTTCCAGGCCTTCAAAAAGCTGTGGAATACATAGGTTGGTCCATTAGAAAGGAAAAACATTATAAACTCTGAAATAATAGCAATCATACTGGATACTCTAACATCAAAAGACTGGGAAAACAACATCAAAAAAACAACAAAAAATAACTCTAGTGGTGGGGCGGCAGCAGTTGACTATATCAAAGCTAAAGCATTTCCCAGTGTAAGATAAATGAATATCCTTATCTGGTCCTTAACAGGAAAAAAGGAAGTCCACAACAGGTTGTGGTAAAAGCTAGATATCAAACCAAAAACTCATTAGAAGCAATACTACAATAATTATCTTTGTAAACAAAGAAATAAATAGTAGGAGACCTTAACAAGATTCTTTGGCATGTTGCGCCGATAGTATACAGACATTATACATTGGCATAAGCTCCAAGGCACTGAATGTAGATTGGCACCGATGTTCTTTAACCAAAACATGTGTGCTTCCTCGGCTCTGTTGTCCATATCTAAAGCTTGTATTAATTGCCCATAAGTTCCGTACGTGTTTCCCTGCCCCTTGCTTAGCATCCATTTAATTACCTAGAAGATGTTAAACAAAGAGATCAAACTTAGTCTAAAGGAAGATATTACAATACAAAAGCAACAATTAAAGGCATAATGTTCACACAGACCCCTTCGCAAGTAAAACAGGTTCTCCTAATTTGACCCTTCAAACATTATTCTGAACCCTTTCAATGGTGTTATTAATTAGATATAGACTTCAGGGAAAGTGGGATATAGGGGAGTCAAAAAGCACAGCCCAAAAGGAAAGTTCCCTCAAGTCAGAAACCAACTGAACCTATGTTCACGTATGAACATAGTCAGAAACAGAAAGAGATAAATTGTTTGTACCTGGATAACTCTGTGCCACCGCTGCTCCTTTTGAAGAACAATCAATGCCGTCTTTAGTGACCCAATTGGAAAGCTCTGCTCCCAAGCAACACAAGCATCCAGAGCACCATAAACCTCTTCTTTACTTTCCTTTAGATCACGAAGCTGCAAAGAAGACGCTGTTTTAAACAACTTCTACAGTATTCTTAACGTCCCATCGATTATCAATTATACTTTCTCTTAATATCAATATAATTATAAATCATACAATTTTTATGAATTAGTAGGATGAAGTATCTTACAGGATATTCATCTATCTTTTAACCCACATAGTCTGTAGAGATATAGCTATGCATCATACACCGCAGATCTAGAGCAAATGTGTTATATATTCTTTTCCGGAGACAGTCACTAACAACTTTTACTAAAATCAGTGACAACATAATATAAGATGAGCATTCTTTGCATTTGAATTTATTTTATCTTGTTTAAGCTGCAGAGGCTTTGAAAGTCGAATCAGTTATCAATAGTGAGATGTAATAAACCATGTCTACATGTGATCCTTGCTCAACTTATATATAAGGCTATTAGGTAGTAATGTTTTTGTACTTACTGTGCTTACAAGAAACTTGAATCTCTCCTTTTTTGAAACATAGTTCTCACTTAGGTGCTTCTGTGCACCTCCATCATCTTGCCCAGGATGGCGAGATAGTGCTTGGCTGTTTTGATCCTGAAACTAATGTTGTATTTTGAAGAGAAAAAAATGAAATTACTGAAACAAAAGAAGAAAAAAAGAAAAAAAAGAAAGACAACCGAAAAGAGCAGCAGACTGGATATATATTCCATATTACTTCCCCCATCCTCTTTAAATCAACCGGAATCAAGGGTATTCTTGTTTTCCAGGGATTTTATTGAACTTCACAAACATATTCTGTTGTATGTACAAATATGGTATCCATTTTGCAATTAAATTCATCATTCCAGAATAAAGAGCAGTCAATTAACAATAAGTGGAAGCACAACGATCAACCAGATAATAACAGTTGTTCAACAGCGCGTGTCAGAGGAGCACAATAGTTAATGGCATACTGAAAATCATTTCAGTGATTCTCAGCTCAACCAAAATATTGCTTTCATTCTATCATCAGCGACAGAGCCAGCAAAACAAAATACTAGCTACATTTTAATATCCCCTCCATTGAGTTTTCTGGCCGAATTGAGGATCAATGAGGGTTTGACAAAAACTAAAGAGCATATTTTCTTCTTTTCTGATTTTTTTACATTCTACCCAAACCCGCTACACAGACACCTCTTTGGAATACAATTCTCTCTACAAGATCAACAAATGTGATCACATTAACACTTAAACTATACTCTCATCATCCCAAAATAAGTGTGGTACTTTCCTAAACGAGTAATTGAATCACATATAAGTGACAGGCAACAACACTTCACAAGTATCATCCATTTCCATCACAGCTTTCTACTCTTCTTCCCAAATTTTACAAAAAAAACAAGTTAAAATCAACTGTTATACTTGTCATGGAAATTTCCACCTTCATGAACCTTAACAGGTTCATTGAAATTGAAGTTCACATAAGTGGAAAAATAAATACCGGCAATTTATTTTCTGAAACCCTGTCACGTAGCTTTTCACATGCCTCCGGATTTGTAGTGGCTGTTCTACGAGCTCCAGCAAGTGAAGCATATCCAGAATCCATGAGTTGGACTCTGCCCATTCCAAGCCGACAGAACCGACCAACCTTCAACAGAAAAATCCGCTTAATCTCCATTGACATGCTGAAAATTTTGACACCAAGCAAGAAAAAGAAGAAACTAACGAGCGAAGCAGGTCGTCTCCACATGATGGCGACGGAACTACACGCGCCACCGCCGGCGTTTCCGATGAGTCTCCAAGGGTTTGATTACGGCTCGTGAAGAAGAAGAAGAAAGGGTCCAGAAATGTGGGGCCCACTTTTATTTATTGGGCCCAATTGACACAAACCAACCGGATGTGGGAAAGCCCATATTAGGCCCACAAAGAGTCGATGTAGCCATGTCTTAGTTTGGCCAACAAATCTCCTCTCTGTTTCTGATCTCTCTTCCTTTTCCAGTTTTTGCTTTTCTTATTTATCAATCAATCATTGATCTGTGAAGAAGAAGCAGAGTCGGAGCGAGCGAGAGATGGTGCTGTCGCAGAAGCTTCACGAGGCCTTCAAGGGCACGGTGGAGAGAATCACGGGTCCTCGCACAGTCTCCGCCTTCAAAGAAAAAGGCGTTCTCAGCGTCAGCGAGTTCGTTCTCGCCGGCGACAATCTCGTCTCCAAGTGCCCTACCTGGTCTTGGTAACTCTCACAACGAACCATTTTAGTTCACAGGAATTGCTTAATTTTATTTTTTATGAGGATTGTTCTGTCGATTGCTATAATGGGTTCGCTGGGAATTTTATTTTACCTTTTTGTGGGGGTTTTAATCGGATTTACCAGGGATTTAATTTACGTATTGGATTGAACTGCAGTCTATTACTTTTATCTGTGAAGGTTATAACTTTATCGTTGAAATTAGAAATTTTGTTTGGGCATCTTCAGATATTTGTGTACTGAAAGGAAGGTTGACCTGGATTGAAATTGATCCATATGCTAACATTGAAAAAAATGACAACCTATTTGCTACCAGTTGAAATTTATAAGGCCTCTTTACTGTCTAGGTCCCCAGTCTACAATGACCTATTTATCAAATTAAAGTAGAAAGAAGCTATACCTCTAGAGACAGTATGATTTACTTTTCAAGGTCCTCTTAATTTGGAAGCATTACAGCTATAGTTATAAGTAGTTCTGTTTACTTTATGATAGCTATGTAGAATGTCCAGGTTTTGGGTTTGTAATGCTACTTTCAAATGCTGTTTTGGTTTAGCGTGGTTAAGAATGAATGGAATGGACTATTACAAGTCAAACTGAAATCATAGTTTTTAGGTCTCTCAAAATATTTATCTTGAGGAAACTGAAACTTAGGTGGGTTTTCTAGTAACCTTTACCATTTGATAATAGACAGACCTGCAAGGTTCCATAGGGAGTCAGACCCCAATTTTGATATATTTTTTTCTTGTTTAAAATATATATTATCCCTCTATTGACACTCTAAAAATATTACATTTTATGTATTATACCTGTCACTGCATTTGATGACAATATTTGTATATATCCCCAAAGCTATAAAATTGATGAAATATATATTCGATTTAGAATGATTATTAATATCCAGTAAAAATATAGAGTTGTAACCACACTGGTGGTCTATATCCTTCGCTTCTTAGTTGGTGTGAACTAGTTACTAACCGGCATTCCATTTATATATGTGTGCCTGACTGTCTGGTAGTATCTGATAATTATGATTAAAATGCTTGGTTTTCGTCATTTCCTTCTTATGTTAATTAGCATTTCCCTTCTTTGTATCACAGGTCAAAACATAATTAATTTATGCAATATAAGTCATTGTTCTCTTATAAGATAGCCTTTACTGTTTCATGACTTTAGTTTTCTCTTGGTTATGTTTCCCACTTGTTAGGGAGTCAGGTGAGCCAAACAAGAGGAAGCCATACTTACCTGCAGAAAAACAGTTCTTGATTACTAGAAATGGTAAGCATTATTTCATTTAGTAATGTTCCTTCACTTATCTTGTTTACATTGTCAAGAGAGTTTCTTCTGAATTCATTATTGTGGTTTTCATGCATTGATGTCACAACCATCAAGCTGTGAAGTAAGATATGTTTCTTTTGATTCTGCATCTATAGTATCAGCAACAGAATCACAATTGCTAGTATTGGTTGTGTGATATTACGGAAAAAAATATTAATATCACATGAATATCAAAATGAAAATTGACAGTTATGATTGTGAAAGACTAATAGATATGAGTTTACTTAGTAATTGGAAGAGCGACAATTATGATTGATTTTTCTTCCTTTGCAAGCATGTGTGTACCTTCATAGATTTGCAAATATTTTTGGATGGATGAACTGCACGAAACATTAAATATTACCGTGCACCATACATCTAATGGTAGACAATGATGTTAGTACATCCCTTCATTGGCAAATGTCTGACTTGTCAATTTCCATAGAAATACCTAGCATAGTATATAACAATATATTAAAAACCGAGTTGGTTCATTTTGGTTTATATTGTACTTCTGCTTGAATGTGTGTTTGTTGCCTTACCAAAGAAATAATGTACTTCAAGGACAATAAGACTGGGATGTTGTCTATGAACTGCTTACCTTTCACTTCATCTTCCTCTAAACTTTTCTGAACAGTCTTATTCATTCACAGTTTCAGCTCGAAATTTAAAGTGTGTGTGTTTCTGAAATTTTAGAACATTCTTAACCTTAACAGAATAAATGTATACTCGGAATATTATTTTGAGAAATCCAGAAACCATAAGGCTCTATTATCTGGGCAACAGCTGTTAAAACGCCAAGATTTTGTTGGCAAAGTTACCAAATATTCTGCTTGAATTACGTGGACAGCAACTCTATTTTACGTGCTGTAAAACTCTAAAACATAATATTATTCTTGATGAATAACTTGATACTGAATTACAATAGGAGGTTCTCTTATATAAGGAACAATAGGAAACAAACTAAATAAGCAAAGCTAACAAGCAAACCCTGATACTCAAACCCTAATATTTCTTACCTATTCTAACACATGCTAATGCATTGCAGACGTACCTCTTCTCTCATATTCACATTCGTTTTCTTCTTTATGTAAACACTGCTCTAATTCATAACTGTTTCTTGCAGTGCCTTGCCTACGGAGAGCTGCATCAATAGAAGAAGAATATGAAGCTGCTGGAGGTGAAGTTCTACTTGATAATGAAGATAATGATGGCTGGCTGGCAACCCATGGGAAACCGAAAGGTACATATTGCCGTGGGTATCATTATTAAGTTGATCATCATAATTGCATTTACCTTTTTCATGCTGATAAAAAAATGCATTTACCTTTTTGACCATGCCATTGTGTGTAGAAACTAAGGTTGATGAAGATGAGAATTTGCCTTCGATGGATAACTTAGAAATCAGCAAGAAAAGTTCTATTCAGTCAATTCCTTCGTACTTTGGAGGGGAAGAGGAAGAGGATATTCCAGACATGGCAGAGTATGAAGAAGCTGACAATCTTGTAGAATCAGACCCAGTAAGTGTGGTGTAATTATCCTTATATATATAACTGTTTGAAGATTGATCGATAAATACTTATTCCTTGGAGTAATTCGTGCTTGTGAACTCTCAAAGCATATTAAATAGCATTCTGCTTTCAAAGCCTTAAAGCAGTTTGCTTGTTAGGACTACTAAATATTTTTATATTAAAATTTTGAAATGACCGTGTAGAGGAAGAGGAATTCTGTTAGGACTACTAAACTGTCGGTTTGTAATTTAAAACATAACAGTAGCACAATTTGCACTATCATGGACGCCTCCATAACCAGGATCTTAGTAGAATGAAGTACTAGGCATCTCCATTCTTAGTTTTACTCAGCAGATGATATAATTAATTAGTGTGATACATTAGAGTCCTTTTCCTTTTCCTTGTCTAAGTATGATCATGTGCTAATGAGTATTTAAAATAACCATGTTTTCTGCTTCACAATGAGCACTCCTTTTGCAAAGTTATGAAGCAAGTTGCACTGATACCTAACTGTCCAATGGTGACTTGGTGAGGGATACTTTGATTTTGATCAGAGTTGGTGTCCTGCTCAATGAGATTGTCAGGATTTCTCAACTGCTGAACACTAGCATCGAGTATATTGAATGAATTGTCATGTATCATTGCACTCAGAATTAGGAAGTGCTTTATTTTTACTCATGGTATATTCGTACATCAACAATTGCATGAACTGGAAATTTACTGACAGGTTTTGTTGTTGAACTCCATATTTATAACTATAATGGACCACCTTTTGTATATTTCTTGCCTTAGCTTGATACCCATAGTTAACTCTTGCTATTATATGCTCATTTAATGATACCTATGGAGAGAATATCTGCCTGTGATGTTCTGTCTAAATAATTCATGCAGGCAACCTTACAGTCTACGTATCTTGTGGCTCATGAACCAGATGACGATAATATTCTACGCACTCGAACTTACGATGTCAGCATAACGTAAGTCAATTTTTTTGTTCAAAAGTTGCCATGTCTTCAGTGTTTACCTGCACTGGTCCTAGGATTTGATCCTTTGCAGCTCAGACATTAGTGGTGTTTCTTACCTTCTCAAGATTCTTAATATGTTTTACTATCGTTTGAAGTCAACTAAGATATATTTTTCTATTTAAAATATTTTGGCATCTACTAATTTTATTGCTTTGTGATCTTCATAAATGAAACTGCATGAAAAGATATTATTCCATGGTATTGTTATATTCTCCAATTGGTTAAATTTTATATTGTTTTTTGCTATTTTAATATGGTATATCCTTGGTTTCAGGTATGATAAATATTATCAAACTCCTCGAGTGTGGCTGACTGGATATGATGAGGTTAGTTCTTTGTGCATTTTATTATGGATTATTTACGTTATTTAATCAGAGCTGATAAACTTTTTAGGAATCAATATTGATATTGGCCTATGAACTTTCACGCTTGGTCTTTCATATGACACCCAAGCATGAAAGTGCCTTTACATTACTGTAAACATGTTGTGTTTCTAGCAACATATAATATACAGCATGATCCTTATTTTTATGGTTAGTGGTTGAACAATGATTCTGGTAGCATAAAAAATATGATTCTGGTCTTGGTCTATCTTTTGTTTATATCTTTAAGTTGATTGGAGCCGGTACATTTTGGGTGAATGCATATTTTTTCAATTTCACTAGTCTTTATTGCTTACAAGAGTAATCTACCCGGATAATTTTTGGTCAGGATATGATTCTCCAAAACTAGAAAATGGCCATCAATTTTGTTTTGTGCATAGATGATCTTCATACTTTGCAATGGAATTGAGGATACCACCCTGTTGATCCATATTAAATACCCATAAGCACTTCATTCTTCAAGGTCTCCTGGCCTCTATGAGCATGTCAGTCATGGTGAAAGACCAATCTTTTAAGATCTTTGAAACATGGAATATTTGTATAATTTAGGGGTTGGGTTTAAGAGTGTCTGGAAATATTGAATTATGCTGCATCTGTCATGATTAATGAACTGTCTTCTACTGAGCACTTTCTGATTTTTGCAGTCAAGGATGCTTTTACAACCAGAACTTGTTCTTGAAGATGTTAGTCAGGACCATGCACGCAAAACGGTGAGAAATGATGTTGTCTTTCCTTCCTTTATGATGTATTGTAGATTATATTTTTTCAGAATGGTTCACATTTATTTTTGTCAAATTTGTATAGAAGTTCTCAACTGCTCTTCTAGTTATTTTGGTTAGTGATTTCACTAATAATTTTATAGAATACCACTTGTGGTGTTAATGAAATTCTTAGAGTCTAAGATCCTTAGCTTATGGGGGATTACTTTGGTAGTGGTTTGGCAGAAATAATTACTTTGATTATCTGCAGGTCACTATTGAAGATCATCCTCACTTGCCTGGAAAACATGCATCTGTACATCCATGCCGACATGGGGCAGTTATGAAGAAAATTATTGACGTATTAATGTCACGTGGGGTTGAGCCAGAAGTTGATAAGTAAGGATCAATTTCGTTATTGCATCATTGAATTACATATTAGTTTTTCCTGTATTGTTGAGTATGTAAGAGTCTCTATGGCCATTTTTTCAAATAACCTACGCATGGAGGGGTACATAGTTACAATAGTATATGTTAAATATTAGATATGCACGAAAATAAATAGAATTTTTTATTAAAAAAAGATCATGCTGATAGTAAGAATGGGAGAGGAAGTGACATAGACGGGCTAATGATGAGAACCATGATTGCATAGTATTATTATAGGGCTTTAGATATAGATGACTAGATATATGGGGCTTTAGATATGACTTGGAGTCATTCTCTTTTACTAAAACTAAGTAATTTTGATAAGTTTGTTTATTTTCATTAAAACTCTTGATGTATTTTGACTATATCTAAGATATTTGACCAAACTCGAGCTGTACCTGAAAATCCTACTTAAAGTACTGCTCAGTGTGTCGAGTACATACTTCCCAAGGAATACCAGACCCTGACAACAATATGGCAGCCTCCTTGAAGCACTGGTGCTCCATAGGATAGTGATTGTATCAATGAAAATATATAAATGAAGAAGAAAAAGTAAACCTTACTTTTTCCTAGCACATAATTCTCAAGAATTAATGATATGATGTTGCTGTTGGTATAATTGATTGAATAGAGTTTCTACTTGAAATATTTGATTTTGAAAAATAAGAAATCTTGGTATCACATTCTGATGGGACCATGGTAGGTTCCATTAATATTGTCATTGCTAAATTAATTGAAACGTGGAGAGGCAAAATAAATCAAGCTAGTTGGTTGATGTTGTAAACTAATATGGTTTCTTAGCCTCTGTGATTTATATTTGTCTCTGTGTGTGGATGTGATCTTCAGTTATGACTTCTTTCATATACTGTATAGCTTATAGTTTCAAGCACATGCATTTGTAGGTACCTGTTCCTCTTCCTGAAATTTGTAGCTTCTGTAATTCCTACCATTGAATATGATTACACCATGGATTTCGATCTTGGTAGCTCCAGCAGTTGATCTAAGATCTCAGGTAATGACTGTTGTTATATTATATGGTTCCATTTTCAATGCTCTTAAAGTTAGCACAGAAACGATTCCCACGTATGACAGAGACATTGCTTGTCGAACTGGTCAAACACTTGAACTTGTTCTTAAAGTTAGCACATACCTCACTAGTGCACCCCAAGCAACATCAGTGATTATAAAATATAGCCTCAACTTCAAGTATGCATCTAGATTTCATTAACCATCTTTATATATTCGGTACATTCATCATTCCAATTCTAAGTGATTCTTAGGTTGGTTGGATGTTCATAGTCCATAGACCTACCTTAGTAGTGAGAACATTACAAGATTTGTCATTAAGTTGTATTCAGTTATACCTTGTTGTACAGGGTTATGATTCAGTATTTGCAAATTGGCAATGATATCGGTCTCTTTTCTTAATCAGATGGAAGCTGCAAACCGTATCTTCAACAATGGAACTACAATGCCACAGCCACAGTATTTGTTCACTGCTGATGAACTGCAGAACTAGGATTGGTTCTTGTACATAACATTTAAACCACTCTACACTCCTTTAAGTGGCAAAAGTTGTGTAAAATTGCTCTGTACTTTGATACGTCAAGACACTCATGTGTTGCTTTCAGATATTGTTTATATTTGTCCCTCACTCAATGTATCTTCATCATGTCTGGATCAGTGGATTACTATGCCTCAAGTGGAATCCTTCGTAATTCTGATTGGTTGAAATGTTTAGCATCATATTACTTCTGTGTTGCCTGCCAAGTAATGAGTCGATCTATATGTTATTCTTATATTATTATGTGTTGGATCTAGCGATAAAAAATGTGCATGCGAGTGGAGTTTCAGAGCCTCGCATAGCTTAATGTTTCATATATTTTATGTTAGATTACATAGATTAAGGTGTGACTTGCATGTAAACTGTGTTTTGAAATATGCATTTATCGATTGATTTTTTAAAGTATATTTATATGACAATTGTTACTGTTTGTGTTTTCAAGGGTAGAAATGTAGTGGCCAGGCTTTAAACGGTTAAGTAGTTGTTGATCTCACGTATGGTGTTGGTAAGGTTACAATAGTAACAAACAAGTAAGCTTTTGTTGAAACTTTGGCTCAATATCAATGATTACACGTTTATAATGTGAAATAGCATGTACATTTTATTTTATATAAATAGGTAATGTACTACACTAATGATAAAAATTTGTGGTGAAATTTAATGTGTTTTTGCATGATGATTGACGGGTATATATTTTTTCAAAAATAATGAAACTCTTATTTTAATTAAAAATAATAAATAAAAAAATAAAAGTTGTCTCATCTTTAACGGTGATTGCAATGATCGATTTTTCAGGGAATGGGTGTTGCTCATTCCTAGAGTCCAACTAACTAGGGTAGATGAATAGTGTCCCTTATTAGAGAAATCAAACGGTGGAACCGTTGAAATAAAAGAGAGAACTTTTGATTTATTATCTCTTTTATTATTAATTAGAAGAGCAGTTTCGTTATTTTTGAAATAAAATATACATATTGCAAAACAAGTAAGTTTGAAGACACATTTTTGAAATTAGTGTAGTACATAACAACTTATTACAAAAATGTCAAAGTACATTACATGTTTTGACAGAATGTTATTACATTTACATTGAGTTTTCGCAATTTGATTTACAAATAAGAAAAAATGACATTTTATTACACTTAACTACACCTCTTTCTCACTTTGATACCCTTTTTTTTTCTTTCATAGTATCACAACTATCAGTTTGGGACAAAAGTTAGCATTCCATTAAAACTAAAGGTGAAATATAGGTCACGTGCGTACATGTGATAACTGATATACCTAAAATATCTACACAACCTTTGGCTGAAAAAAACCTAAAAATCAAAGTAATACCGTGGGTGTCTTCTCTGGCAAGCTTTAGTGTCTACTCGGTGGCCATGTTTGCGTTCAGAAAGGTGGCGAGACGACCGATGTTAGATTACAGTGGATTCGCTCCGACAACGAGCTAGATTCACTCACTCTCTCTGCTCCTCCTTCACCTTCGATATGGAATTTTGGATTGATTTATTATTTGATTATTTGAAATGAGCATAGTTTTTGATTCATGATACCGCGTGGTTCGTGGTTTTGGGAAAATTTAAGATATGAGTTCGTTTTAGCAAGGATTGATGGCTAGGGTTTTAGGGGTTTAGGATTGAGAATTTTGTGGGGGGTTTTTGTTTAGATTATATTCAGATCCAAAACCATAGCAAAAACGCTCCCCGAAAACACACTGCTGCATCGTTCTCTCTCGTCGTTGTCACCGCCCACTGATGTCGAATCACTAGCCTCCTCCCGTAACCAAGCACCTCACTGAAGGAGAAGGAGGTGGGTTTAGTCAATTGAATTTTATGAAAATTAAGAGAGACTGGGGAAAAGGTATCAATGACATAACTTTGAAAATTTGAATGACAAACATTGGTAGTTTGGTCATTTTAAGTTTATGTTAACAAAACTAACACACATGTCCCAAACTGATAATTATAGCATTAAAAAAATAAGTAAAAGGTTAGAGTATCAAAGTGTGAATAAACTATAATTAGATATAGTAAATTGTCATTTTACATTACAATTATGTCAAAAAAACAATTATAGCTTAATTACAGGTGGACACTTATATACATTATCTAAATATATATGTAGCGTGACTATTATAGTTTGAACACAAGACATTTAATTGCAAATTTAAGAGATAGGGAAGGGAACTATTTCTCTGTCATCACGTGACTCGCATTTCTTTTCTCTGGTAGACTGACAAAACCCTCACTGAATTTTTGATCCAGATCAATGAAATTTGGGAGCAACAAGAAAATATACACTTTATTCAAATCCACACTCACGCATCACCAATTGTTCAACCCACTATAAATCAGCTAACTGTAACCCGAAAAAATTTGAGTTTAAACTTGGGAAAAAAACCCTTACCGAATATCTTCCGCATCCAACAAACCTTTGCCCTGAATTTCGACTGTTCACGACGTTTACACTGGCTCTCTCATGATGCATTCACACTGGACACGTCTTCTTCGTCGCCACTGAATCAGTTTGTCGTCATGTTTATCATCGACTTCCCACTTTCTACTCATCGATTATGTTTCATCAATATAAGAAAGGGTAAGTTTGACAGTAGTTGATTTTAATCAATGCATGTGCTTTACACATGTCAAATAGTTTGACGAAATCAAACGAAAATGGTAATAGTGGGAAAACTACAAACCTAGGGTATGTGTAAAGTGAAAAATTCCGAGTGCAAGAACAAATCGCATACTTTTATGGGCTTGCATTCGGGTAAAAACGTATGCCTTACATGAGATATTGGGAACCATTATAGATCATTAGATTGCATAATAAACGGCCACGATTTGATTCTGATTCTCTGTGGCATTGTAATGTAATTAACAAGATTCACGAATTTAAACAGGTCATTTTACCACTCTCTGAGGACAAATATGTAATTGCATATGTTTTGGTGAGAGTAAGAGATACTTAATTTGGAATTGATCCCTTAAATTGCGCTTCTTGAATTAAATCTTATATTTTGAATATTTATCTCATTTATTGGAGGATTCTTTACCAAAAAATCAATCTGATACCCAATTTTATCGGCCAGAGCTTCATTTTCATGTGTTAACTTTATTTTCATTAGCTAGTGTTTCATTTTCATGTGTTAACTTCATTTTAATTTTTTAATTTTCATTGGCTAGTGCTTCATTTTCATGTGTTAACTTGAAAAATGATTACATCATTTTTAATTCCCTGGAACAGACTTAATTATTAACTCATGCATATTAATTTCCACGTGCATGATTCTCATATTTTTCATCGACCAATTTTTTGAAGCATATTATTTTTCCTTGACCCTATTTCCTGAGCCATTCATTCATTTTCATTTTCACTGTCACCACCTTCATTTTCACGGACCTGAGAGTACGAAATGCAATGTTCCTTTCGCGCATAAGACATATTTCAAAGAAGGGAAAAGTACATATAGCCACACCCAACTATGACCTAAATACATTTAGTCACCCTAACTATAAAAGTGGACACCTAGCTATACCCAGCGATTTGAAATTGACACTCAGCTAGATCCGTTAAGTATTTGGATGGAAAAAGTTAATTTTGAAGTAAAAAGACAAAAATGCTATTGGTCTGACTTCAAATTTTCAAAACATGTCATTCTCCTATTTTCTCCTATCCCCTTCTCTGTTTCAGCGCCGGCCTCGCCCTCCTCGCCGCTGACAGGAGGCTCGCCGGAAAATCATTATTCATATATAATTGGATTCTTCATGTTGTGTTCATTTTCCTATAATTGACCATTAAAGAAAATAAATTTACAACTGCTTTATTTCAAAGGTGTCCAAGAGACATGATTATAAATTCCATTTGGCTTATTCCACATTCAATTGTTTCACATTTTCTTCGTATATTTTGGGGTTTCGTACATAGAGAATCATTGATCTAGAAGACCAATAGTACAGTAGAATAATGTGATCCACCTACACTACATAAATATCAAAGAAGTTTAAAAGAAATTCAAGCACAACACACATTCGAGCTTCATCTTGTATGTGCATTAAGCTTGTACAAATCACTTCACTTTCCCAAATAAGCAAGCTTCTCAAAGAAACTGTCTAGGTCTTCAGGACTGAACCAATTCTTATCCATCTACAGTGTATCAAGTCAATGGTCAGTCTCATCCACCCAAATGTATATACATAATCTTCATCAGAATGAAGACTTACAAAATAAGGAAAATCCTTGATGCTAAAAGTGTCTGGGGCACTCTTGATAAATAGGTTCATGTAGAAGAGAACAAACTTGCCACACTCTTCACCATCTCTCTGCTGCGGAACCTGAAACGTTTCTAGTTTTTGTTACCGATTGAAAAACCAGAATAATGGTTAGAAGTAGTACTCATGTTGCGAATTGATCACCTTGGGCACTAGGAATGGAATTTTTGGAATCATAGCCTTATCCTCGTTATATCTACCCTCCGCTTTAAAAATATCCAACACAAACCTGTGGAATCAATGAAAACATAATGAATGATCCATTTAAGACAATGGACAGATGAAACAAGGAAATGAGGAAAAAAACATACTTTCTTATATCTGGTTCAATCCGCCTTGGATTTGCCGCTTCAAGTGAATCTAACAATAACATGCATGGACTGGCTTCTGATCGCAATTTCTCACAAAAGTTACATAGAATCAGGAGAGACCAGTGGCTCCTAACGAAAGGACATCTCAAACGATAAATTTCCGTGGCACGACTAATGAAATAAAATGAACATAAAAAAGAGAGATGTTTGCGTATCTAGGAAATGGAAGGACAAACCAGCAGACAACAGGAACAAAAACATATTTCTTCGTAAATATTTGCTTCTTCTTAATCCATGTTAGCACCTTAACTTTAGAGGATGCTTTCTTGTACAAATCAAACCACAAGCAGTCAAGATAAGTGATTGAAGTCCTCTTGTTTTGCAAGAAGTTGCTCCATATATTCCTATACAGTTCATACCAAAATCTCTTCAGAAAACGTGACTAAACAAAGGGTTTTTTTATGAAAAATAAGCATAGATCTATTGCTTACTGCAAGTAGCAATCAAAATCTCCAGTGTTGAGCTTCTTCTTCTGTCTGGGTTTGCATTTGACTCTCCTTGTTGACCGTTCACGGCGAGGGATGTCAGATGGAAAAGCTAAGTTGCAATCATTCAAATATGTTTTGTGTTCAAAACACGAATCTGAAATTTGATCTGCATCAACACAAAATTAAGCAGCCAGCATCGATCATCATCCCTCATAAACTGAATAACATCATCACACTTCCAAGCATATTGCATTTCAAGGGATACATATCACCTATAGTCTCTTGTAATGAGGTAACAAAAGACATTTCAATTCATATACCGATGATTCACTCTAATTATGGCTGGTATTTGTGTGGTAACAGCCATCTCGTGATGAAAATTTGTTCACACACATATAGCACAAAACAAAGAGAGAAATTATAATTCCATGAGCATCCTAAACCTCATTTTTCAAAACTAGCTCATAGACTCATTGGTACCAAAAATGATTTTTTTTTTTGCTCCACATAACTGAACTAGATATCTGCTTATAGTCAACCACAACATTTTCTCATCAGAAACAAAACCTAGGTGATAAAAATGAACTTGGCTTCTAATAATATCAAAACTACCCCAGCAATCCTCAAAGAAGAAAATTTTCAGCTCAAAATATAGACGAATTCCAAACATGACACTAGATCCAGCAATCCGTTAGAACAAGGAAACAATTAATCGAAAAACCAGGGAATGTAAGATAATTGGGGGTTTCACCACCAAGTCACAGCACCTTCCATTCCATAACAAAAAAATCATTCCTTTTCTCGCCAGCCAAAGAGTAGTATAACATAGTGATCTTATGGGTAAGAAACGATATACCTGGAGACAAAAGGTCGATCACAAAGTTTTTCCCAGCACTATTTCTCTTCGCCATGTGCCTTGTTGAGTCCAAGAAATGTTAGAGAATCTCGGAGAAATGGCAGGGAGTAAAGTGGAATAAAGTCGAATAAAAAATAATGTGAGTAATTGGTTAAATTAAAATGGAGAGAATTCTTTATTACAGTGAGTCATGTAAAAAGTTCTATTCGAATTTTTGTTTATTTTTACTAGTGCGGGGGCACGCGCGATGCATGTACTACTCATGAAAACTTATGTTTATTTGTACTTGTACAAAACATGTTATGACGCCTCGTGAAAGATACAATAACGTAAAAATAAACCTAACACACCACATGACACAATC
>JAYMTP010001413.1:0-24180 GCA_036897365.1 Geranium brycei | reverse complement strand
GAGGGCGGCGCAGAAGGTGAGGGGGAGGGTGATGGATTGTGAGCGGAGGTAAATGCGCAACGGGTGCAACAGAGACTGCGCGAGGAGGTCGGGGAGGGAGCAGAGGAGGTATGACTGGGCTGTCATGGCTATGGACTCGTCCTGGTTGAAGAAGAGCAGGATGGGCTTGATGTAGAGCCAGAGGAGGGAGATGGGGAGGGAGGAGAGGAGGAGGAGGAGGACGGTGCGCTGGAGGGAGAGGCCAAGGAGGGAGGGCTTGTTGGCGCCGAAGGCCTGGGAGCATATGGGGTCCATCCCCGAGGCCAGGCCGGAGAGGATGGAGTAGCCGGTGATGTTGGCGAACGCCAGGGCCAGGGAGCCCCCCGCCAGGGGGAGCTCCCCCAGGCGGCCCAGAAAGAGCATAGAGATGATGGAGCGCGAGTAGAGGAGGAGGCCCGTCAGTATCATCGGGAGGGCTATGGTGGCTATGGACTGAGCCTCCCTCACGGCAAGAGATAGGGTGGTTTGTGGTGTTTCACCAATGTGGCATGTTTTGGTTGTTGTTGGTTTTGGGGTTTTGTCGATCAAAGGCGAGTGAAGAAGATAGGGGAAGTCATGGTCTTGTATGGGATTGGGATTGGGATTGGAATTGGAATTGCATTGTGGTGATAGAGGAGAAGGAAGTTGACACATTGTTGTGGTTGAGGTTATGTGTGAGCTGAGCTGAGAGCTAATAGCACAATGTGGTGTGGCTGAGAGAGAAGAGAAGAGAAGAGATGAGAGTTGAGTGCAAGAGGATATGGGGTTTTATAGGCACTTGGGTTTTAGAGGGCCGCCTAATTTTAAATCCTACCAATATTCATTCCAACGTTTTGGAAAGGATTGTGGGTATTTTGTCTGTTTTCAGACTATGTTTCAAATTCCTGGTCAACATTTGGATTGTGAAGAATAAGATGTCCAAATCAATCAAGAGTTTTGAATTGAAAAGGCATTTTATCTATATCTTTTTAGGAATGTCAAAAAAAATTTTAAAACTTTAATGAATATTTGGTATCTCGATTCAACGAGATAAAAATGAAGGTTACTAATATTATATTTACCATGAACCTTTTACTTTTCAAAATTTTACATTATAGATAGGATATATTATTCAAACTGAGCGAGTATTTGTTTCCTTCAGGCAGATAAGGTAGAGGACGGAGATCACTAAGCATGTCCTTAACTTGTATATTGGCATCCTTAGTCTTATTCACACGTGTGAGGATGTGAATAATTAGCGTAGACTTGTTGGGTTCGTGGATAGTGTTTCACAGATGCTCGATGACACTCAAGAGCATATACAACCCTTATAAGTAATAAAAATAATAAGACCAAGTCGAATCCAGGTGACACGTTGTTTTTAGACTGTTTCGTGTGTGATCTAACATGGTCAACATCTGGATTGTGAATATGATGTCCAAATGAAACAAGGGGTTGAATTAAAGGACACTTTATCTATCACTCTTATATTGGGATGCCAAGAATTTGGACAATACATATTACAAAATATGAAATCAACGTTTACATAATTATTTTTTATCTTAATTAGGAACACGTTTATATAATTATTTTGGCCAAATATGAAATCAATAAAAACACAAAAATTAAATTTCAATAAATATGTTCATCTTCTACCATGTCTCAACACCACTCCCTAATACCTAATTCTGAGATTTCTCAAAATAAATTGTCAATGGTGATGAAGATGAAGCATAATTTCGAGCTCTCTCTATGGATGAGCGAAAGCTCTTGCTAGTTATGCAGGAATTTAAGGTGAGAGAGGAGAAGAGAGAGAATGGGCCCTGTGGCATTTTTTGAAAATAAGAATGATACTTGAGGGCTTTTTTGTCATTTCAATTAAAATTTAAAAAAATTTATTTATTAAAATATATAAGTCAGTTTTAAATTTGAACTGGTCATATCGGATTTGAACCGGTCATACTAATTTAGACTAGAAGAACTTATTTGAACCGATCCAATTTGAACTTTCCCTCTAATTATACGAAAAGACTAATATGCCCCTGATCTTTAACATAAATTAGTTATATAATGGAGGGTCAAAATCGTCATTTCACAAACTCTGTATCAGAGTTTATAACATTAATAATAGTTTTCATTTAAGTGACCTACAAAGTTAAAAAAAACTTTAAATGTATCTATGTTAAAATAGAATTTCCCGAGATGTACCCTAGTGTGAATAAAGAAATTAAAACTAACGAGCTCATACTTATTACATGATACAACCTTAAATTAAAGACCCTTGTAATTAATGGATAGGTCTTGCTCCTTCAATCATCTTCAAGGCGTGTGCATAAGTTCGATTAGAGGAATTTTATTCGAGTTCGTAATTATGCCTTAACTTGACCTAAAACAAAAACTGAATTATCAGATCCCACGCCATGGATTTTGGGAACTATGAGTAAAAACAAACAAAACGAGTAGTGAAGTCAAAATAGCAATGTAGCATAGATCTTGTCCCACATTGCTTGAAGCTATTGGAGAAGTTTTAAGGATCTTGTCATCTTTAATGGGTTTGGTTTAGCATATGGAACCATCCGTCGCACATAGAGATTGGAGCTATGGATAATTCTAAGTTGATCCGAAGAACATCAGGACACAGACAAAAATGGAGAGACAACAAGCAACCAAACCATTCTAAGCTGTCAAAAACTATGAAACACATTAAACTAATCAACTCTCACTATTGGATAGTCTATAACACTTTAATCCAATGAAATGGCATTTTAATTACCCCAATTGCTCTTTTTAATATCAAATAAAGAATTTCTACACATTAATCAAATTGAAATAAAGATAAACCGATTAGAGAAGAAAATCCCGAGCAACGAACAACAAAATTATAGCATGAAAACAAAACAAGAATATATTAAACTGCAACGTCTCCTATACTTAAATATATGTGTTAGAAGCTCAAATCACCTAAAAGTTCAAGCTGATAGGTGGAGGGAGGGAGGCTCAGATTGTTATATAAGTTGGTGAACAGATCCACAACTTTTAGATGTTTGACTCTAACACCCCTATTCACGTGCAATCCAGTTCAAAATACACGTGAAAACAGACGAACGGGGGCAGTACAAAATGAACGTCCTCCGATCCATGGGCTGAAACCCGAAACAAATGGCATATGGAGGTCACGTCCAACACAGACCCAAACTCTGATACCATGTTAGAAGCTCAATCCACCTAAAAGTTCAAGCTGATAAGTAGATGCCCAGATTGTTATATAAGTTGATGAACATATTCACATCTTTCATATATAAAACTAACAATATGGTATTTGTTACATATATTAGGAACCAATATTGACGATTAAGACAAACTAAAGAAAATGATCAAAATGGGAGAGCATAGTTCATGTAATTTCCGACAAAGCTAGCTAGCTTGCTCTATCTCGAGGAGATAAATGTTCAACTTAATTACCAAATAGCCAAGAGACTAGTTCTTGATTCAACCGCTAGCTAAAATTAAGCAACATCTGGTTGTACTAAAAGCTTTGACGACGATAAGGTTAATGAACATTTTTTGTGTCAATTTTAAATATGGTTCTAATCTTATACAATGACTTATGTGTCCAAAACATAGATTGTCTTGTTGTATATGTTAAAAGTTTAATGAAGTGATTGGTGAGTCATTAACAAGCAATGAGATGTTATCTAGAGGATAGTTCTTTAATCTCTCAGCCTTTTTAGCATAAAAAATCATTCCACACCACATCACACGAAGTATTCATTATTTGAAGAAAAAGTGAGTTCCAAAATTTCTTGTTTAATTTGTCTAATCTCTAAAGACACGGTCTCTTACTTTGGACATTTCTGTCTTGTTCGCAAAGCTACATTCATATTCATTTTTGGTCGTTAATTAAGACAAACTTTGAATTTGGTATAAGAATAAAATAAGGAATATTTTGTAATGGTTGGTTTCGAGTATATATACGTGAAAAATAGTTACGGAACTACACACCTAGGATTTTGTCATTTGTGACTTGTGAGTAATATACTGATATATATACATATATATACATCTCGACTCTCTGATAATTATAATATTTTTTATATAAAGATTATCCTTGGTAAAATAAAATATTATTGTAAAGAATAAAATTTATTCAAGAACTTCTGTTAAGTAAAATAATATCAATCCCTGTTAGATTTTCATTCATTAATATTTTTTGGTAGAGTACTATATTTAAAAAGATGTAAATTTGTTCATTATTTTAAATAACAGTTTGGTTTTGTATTTAATAAAATTAATCATTTAACAACCTTATTGGGCCATTTAGTTGAAATGTTTTTTAACGCGTCTAAAGTAATTTACAAAGTCAATTTCTACACTAATATCTTCTCTTCTTTATTCATAAAGATGAAACACATTGGCATAAATCCACACACATTTGTTTGGATTAAATTTTTATGTACAATTAAATTGTTTATGGAATAACAAATAGTGAAGGACGAAAAACTAGGTAGTTATTGGAGTCCGCCTCTATGGTATGTGTCCCGCGTATGCGGTTGGAGTCAGTAACAAACTAGTTCGGTGATTGAAATGTTAGATTCGGGGTTAGTTCATAAACGCAAATCAAGCAATTGAATCATTCATTCGTGCAATAAACAAAGCAATTTGAAGAAGAAGAAGAACAACAACAAAAATAGTTCTTTATTATTATGACAATATCACCCATAGAAATATATTTACTTGACCTGGTCTTCGGGATATGAGGGATTATGTCGAGGCACGGTTAGACCACTCTTATTAAGACGATGATTGCCCCGCATAGGCCCAGGGTACAACAACGAAAGATAGGGAACTCTAATCAGGTTGCAGAGAGTAATCGAGTCGTGCGGGCGCACACAAGTTCAAGCCTGAAACCCGCTCATTGGCCCAATTAGAGTATGCAAGACTCTTGTTTTGATGAGGCAAATACGAAAATTCAGCTTATTTCTCTGAATTATGTTAGAGTCAATTTGTCCTCATGTTACATGGTTTAATCTAAAATCAGGTGGTCAATCTTAATTATTTTATCCATAATTACATAATTTATAATCAAACAAATGTGAATTAGTGAGTAATTTTGCTACTCAAATTTACTTATCCACCGAATTAAATTAAAATAGTCTAGTGTAACGATCGAGGTGGGGCGAGGCGATGTGAGAACAGAGTTAAGCCAACAACACACATTGATTGTGTGTGAACTTGATTGATACAGATGATGAGGTGGCAATCAACGTCCGTTCGTGATCCATACGTAGGAGCCTGTAATAAAAAGGCAGTTCACATACGCGCTCTATCCGAGCGTGGGGAAAGTACAACGTACCGTCTTAGCGCTGTGCGACACACGCGCTGATTTAATGAAGTGTGTCCGAGAAAGCAAACGCATTGTAGTTACTTGAAGAGTTGGAGTTGGATTGTACTGAATCTTTCTTTCCACTTGCGTACTGCCACTTTATTTGGTATGAAATAAATGTACATAATAAAAAGTTTATTGTCGATTGAATATCATAATATTTACGGTGAGATCATCGAGGGTTTAATCTCGTTCAAAATGTGAGAAAGGTTTTATAGGTATATTTGTTTGATCTAATTTAAAATAAAATGTTTAACTACACTTAATCAGAGTTAATTCTCACTTTACTTCAATATTTTTTTTGGTAGAAAAATAGCCCAAGATATAAAGTCTTGCTGTAGTGCATCACTGGAGACATGCCACCTACCTCAATTACATAAGTTTATAAATTTAATAAAATTTGAAATTATTTTAATGGTAGAACTTAATGTTGCTAAGGAAGATATTAATATATTTATAAAATGTTGAATATAATACATAATATTCAAGAGATAAAGTACATAATATTGATAAGAGAGACAATCAATGCTTCAATTTAATGAATTGTAACAAAATTATAAATTTTAAGAACTACTATATTGAGCTTAAGCTTGAATTAACGGTTGATCATGCTCATTCCTTGGCCTCAAATCAAAGTTGGAGGCTCGGGACAATTGTGTAGATGGAGTGGATTTAAAAGGAGTTAAGAAAAGTGACAGTAAATTATTAAACAAAATCATGAACTACAATATTATTCAAATACTGTTGCATTCAACCTTTATAAGAATTTCGGTCGTAGATAGTGAGCCATGGTAATAATTAGTAGATAATTTGTGATATATAAAAATAGGACCGACACAAGTGATTTGAGATGGACTGAAATGGATAAACACAAATGATTCTTTGAACTCATCAAGGCTACGATGAATCAATTGATGTGTGTACATAAAAAGGATAGAAAAGTGAACCGAAAGTTAGTCCATTTTGTGAAAAAAAGATAAGAAAAGAACATAAAACAGATAGAGACCACTTTTGTGATCTTTCCTTTTCTCCTCTTCCCCCAACCCAACAACAACACCTCCAAACCAAACACTATTTGTCTTTCTATCTTTTGAGGAAAAAATTGCACAAATTTGATTGGTGTTCCACAATTCTTGAGTCAAAAGAAATTTAGATTAATTAGAGGGATATTTCAACACTTAATTATATGTGAAAACTGGTATGATTCTTGAAAATCCATTCATCAATGTTAAATATCATCATTTTAGCATTTGTCTAATTATTTGGGTGCCCACTACCGTGCAGACACTCAATTACTATATGAATTATGACGATAAATCAAAAAATTAATTAAAGATTAATCAAATTTGTGTTCCGCTCAAAATTTTAATTATTGATATATGTATTTTTTTTCCTTTATTAAAATAATCAAGCTGTAAGAAATCAATAAAACTACCTGAACAAGATCGGTGTTCTAAAAACTCATCACAAACCTAAGTTAAGTTTTAGAACACTGAACTTACTCAAACAGAAGTAAGTGACAGTGCTGTCATCATAATCATGTTTAAAAAAAGTATGATCTGCTTAACAAAATTTTGCACAATGAGAATACGGATGATTAGCACATTAGTCAAAAGAAAATATTTTAAGAAATTGTATTCGAATCATTTCCTTAAAAAACTCGATAAAACTATCTGATGCGCTACATTTTATCACTAATTATTTGTAGACAACCATGCATAATCATTTCCTTCAAAATAAGAGTAAACATAAGATAAGAAACAGGCTTATACTGAAATTTGACATCAAGAACAAGTAGCTTGAACACAGACAAGTTACACAGAAGTTGTTTATAAAACCCGCAAATAAGTCTCCAACAAAATTCCATAACTTACCTAAAATAATAATAATAATACTAAATGTGCCTTCCCCAAAAGTATAGACACATTAGGACTCTGCATGTTCCTTGGAACAAACATCAAATGGCTACACAACTAATTTCAGTCACCAAAACAAATTGATTACAACCAGTTGTTTACCATGCCAATGCCTAGGCCATTTTCTTCACCAGTACAGTACCTCAGAGATTTATCTTGCGAGTTTGGCCAGAGTTACTCCTCCGCCGCGGGAGAGGCACTGCACAACCATGAATCATAGTCCGTGTAAAAGACAAAACACAGAGCATACCCTAGGTTAAATAAAAACCGAAACAAAAAATGTTATGGCAATGCAAACCTGCGGTATCTGTCATTCACAGGACTTTCACCTCCCCCATAGTTGGGACTGTCCCTAGGTTCGGCGGGCATGGAATTTGGGCTTGCAACTTGGCCATTCTCGGGGCTGGACTTCACTTTCTCATCATATGGAGGGCTAGTGCTTGGGATACGCCCATTCTCGGGGCTGGACCTCTCTTTCTCATATGGGGGAGGGCTAGAGCTAGGGATGCGTCCAGTCTCAGGACTAGACCTCTCTCTCTCAAATGGACTACGACTACGGGCTCTACCGTTTTCTGGACTAGTCCTCTCTTTTCCATATGGGCTACGGCTGGGACCCCGGCCATTATCAGGACTAGCCTTCTCTCTTCTATAAGGACTACGACTTGTATCACGACCACGCTTTGCATCACGCCCGGCCCTCTCTCTCCCATAAGGACTTCTGCTACGGCTACGGCCCCGGCCATAATCTGGGCTAGCCCTATCCCTCTTGTAAGTACTTGGACTACGCCCACGACCATAATCAGGGCTAGACCTCTGCTTGTAATGACCAGGGCTAGGGCCACGGCCATAATCAGGGCTACCCCTCTCTCTTCGATAAGGGCTTGGAGACCGCCTTCTATCATGACTTCTCCTTTCAGGAGACCTATCACGGCCTCTATCAGGACTGTAGCCAGGTTTCCTATCGTCATCATCACGAGCTGCATACTCCACAGAAATAACTCGATCCATCAACTTGCTGCAGAAGCACAAATAAATCATAAATAGGGTATCAACTCAAAATCTAAGAGGTTGCAAAGATAATGTATACAGAAACAAGGAAGGAAGCAAACCTCAAGTTTGTACTCTCCAATGCTCTTGTGGCATCATCCTGGGATTCATACTGAACAAATGCGAAATTTCTTCTGATCCTCACACTCACTATCTTCCCATATGGATCAAAATGCCTCTCCAGGTCCCTTGTTCTGGTATGATATGGATCAAAATTAATAACAAATAAGGTCTTGGAAGGCCTACTGTTAGCAGCAGATCTTTTTGAGCCCCCTGCAGCCCCTGGCCTTCTAATGCCACGTTCTTGCTGCAACCAAAAATATAAACAGAAATACAAAAGGTTCAAAAAAGGGACTTGGAAGTAAAGCCGAACCAAAACAAACAGTGATAGAACAATATCTAAAACCAGAATTAAATGCATGTTACCTTTGTCCATTCGACACGAAGCTTCCGTCCCTTTCTACCAAATTCGGTATGGTCGAGTGCTCGAATTGCATCCTCAGCATCTCTCTCATCTTCCATGTAGATGAAAGCAAAACCTGTACACAAGTTATGTAAAATATTTGAGCTTTCACACGAGTACAGAGGTAAAGTTACACGAGATTTTCCCCTGAAAGGATTCTTCAATGAGTCGTCATTTCTTTGTTCCAAATAGTACACAAACCAACTATCCATACCTTAAATTTGGAAAAAAAAACTTATCAACCTCTGTCGAATCTACAAACTAAGAGCCCAATAAATTAGTAACAGACCTTGTGTGATGAACTAAGTGATGTCATTGTTCTATCTGGACACAAGTCTGAAATTGAAGGCTTGGCGAAAATGAAGAGGAATGGAAGGCAATGGTGCCTGGGGAATATGGGGAATGGTAGTGCCATTGTGGAACAAAATGACTCTTATTCGCAGGCAAGGAACGGAATTCCAAAGAGCACATCCAGTATGCGGTAAGAGAATGACTACACAAGATTATCCTGCGTCAAAAAAAATGTTGAGTATGGGGGTTTATGTGTGATAAACATGCTCTTTTCCTGAGAAAATTCTGAACCCCCCACCACACATCCACTCAACAAAGGAAGATCGTTGCTGCTGAGTTGCATATTCTGAATCGCATTGCAGATGTACATAGTTGACATCGTTGTAATAGGTAGCTGCATCGTTTGAATATAGGCCTTTCACACTTCTGAATGCCATGGTTCTGGAGTACTCTCAGCCTTCTCGTAAAGCGCACATGCGGCTTCATTGTGAAGTGTGCATATGTAGTCTCCCGTATGGTAGTTTGCATGCGTGTTTTAGTATTGCATATTTCTAACTATATGGTTACATAAAACCATATAGTCTTGTTAATGAATACATCTACAAACTAATACACGAATAAATTTACATTCATATCCCAAAATAGCCTAAAACTCACATGAATCTCCAATTTGAATAAACTTTATCTCAAGTTCAAGAACTCCATTAACCACTTTTTCTCACCTATATAAATTTCTCCATACTTTTTTGACATTACAGTCTTTCCTTGATATATAAGTAAAACTAAGTCATGTTTTAAACAAACCACTCATGTGTTTACGAGGGCTTTGAGATCACAGCCAACATAAGAGGCAGGATAATGGGTTGGGTATTCAATACTCTATTCAAAAAAAAAATATTTCCTATGACAAGTAATAACATTACCATAGTCGTCAACTTCATTACCACAGCAAAAGCGTGAACGTATTTTATAGCAATATGAAAAGCTAACTCAGCTAGCTACCACATATTGTCCATTACTTAGTAGAGTAACCATTAAATATGATATACAGCTAGCACAAACAAGTTCACGGAGAGCAGAAAAACGAACCAGATTTCATATCCACTCGATCAACCTTCCCATATCTTTTAAACAGCCGTTCCAACTCAGACTGACGCGCATCATACTCAAAATTCCCACAGAAGATGGGCTTCATCTTAGGGTGGAATCAGATGAAGACCGCAAAACTCCGCAGTTTCTGCTGCAAAGCAGAAGCACAAAACAATGATCAAGTCAAATCATATTTCAAAATGGCATATTGGGTTGGCCAATGTGCAGCCGTCTACAAAAACTATCAAGAGTTCAAATATAGCATAAAAGAAGAAAAATGGATTTAAATTCCATTTCATCCAACATTCATGAATACATTGGAGGGTAGTAATTTATACACAACCCGCCGTTAATGCATTTCAAATCATCTTACAAACAATCTAACTATAATGAACATCACGCATAGTTAAACACGACCCCTTTGCAATCGGGCAGTGGCAATTTGCCCATAAATTCTTAAACAAAATCCTGAAGACAATCACAAAAATCTACAATTTCTTGAAACATACAGAGTAATTTCTTTCCAGATATAAGTTTTGAATTTTAAATTAAACCAGGTACAAACCCATATACATAATGGGCTACATCAAGAAAAACAAATTGGCTCAGAACCACATGACTCTTGTCCAAGACTCAATGTCAGTCAATTAACAATCAGGTCAACAATAGACAGAGATGTGAACAAGATCAAGACAAAGTAGATCCACTAGAAAATCAATAAACCTTCTGAACAATTCAAAGGTCATAGCTTGAAACTACTGATCCAACAAGCAATCAGATCTACTTTTTCCAGGAAACCAAACCGTATATGAGAAAAATTTATGGCAAAAAACTGGCCGATAATCGAAAATCGATGAATTCGAAATCAGAAACAGAAGGGACTGTGAAGCAATCTTACCAGGAGAGGAGAGAAGAGAAGAAAGATCCGAAGGTGCGAAACTTGAAACCCTAATTGGAGAAAACGATGGTAAGCATATGAGGAAGAGGCAGAGAAATGTGGACTGAGAAATAAGCCCAATTTATACAAGATTGGGCCAAGTTACGGGCCTTACTTACCGGACTCAACTCTAAGATTTGGAATTTTGTACTTTTCTGTGAATTTCAATTTTCTTATGGCATCATCACAATCAAATGAGTCATGCCAGATTGATAGGGGAACTGAAAAAAATAATTATATATTTGAAAATGGGTAAGAAAATTGTATATATTATGACACTTAAAAATGTGTAAGATGCTCTAAAATGGTCTCAATATTCGTGTCCTATAACGACTCTAACAGTAAAAGTTGTATATGAGTATTATTATATATCCATGAAAGACTGTGATTATAAACTTAGTATATGATTAGGTTAGTATATTGATTGGCCTATATATATATATATATATATATATATACTATTGTATGATGTACGATCAATAATAATTCTCAGATCTATAATTTTGTTCTCCAATATCTTCTATTGTTTACAACATAAGAAATGTTGATGCATGTCTACGTGGATCTAGTATTGATATTTTTTACCCGTCGATTTTGCCTTCAGAATATTGAAAGTATGATACTTTTGTGTCATTTGATGCTTTCAGTAGTTTTGTGGTGATACAGTGTAGGAGTACGTTTTGAAAGCTTATTTTGGAAACGAGATGAAACAAAATTGAGAGAGGCTGAGAATTTGGAGCTAAAAAGCCTTGTCCCTGGAGGGATAGGATTCCTCGTTCCATGACCACTGGAGCGGGTAAGGGATGGGATTTGTGATTCGCATCTCCTATTCCGTCTTATAGGTAAGTAAAATTAATAAATATTGTCTTTTATCTAGTCAAATCGTGTTCGTCATCCCTTATTACAGAACTACCGGGTCCCTCGACCAAAGATTTTAGTTCAACTTGAAATCCACTTATTTTAAATTGATTGTAGGTAAATTGAAAAAGGTGGCTATGTATTTTTATTTTCGTAAATAGTAGTTATCAACTATTCATTTTTTTTTGTTGCAAAATGCAATCTCTATTTCAGAAAATCCATCACATTTCTTTGAAGAGTAGTGTAAAGGTGTGGAACTGTTACGGCTTTGATTAAAGACCAAGAAGATTCTTCATATTTACTTTACATGATCAAAATGGGTTTTCTGTAAAGCCTAGATCAAAATGGACCAAAAACTGGAATTCTCAGCTTAATGACTCTTTCCCTCAAACTTGGATTTTACAAGTGAACTCAGTAAATGAAAATAATGAAGAGGAGGCGCGGCGGCAAAAAAATGCACAGGACTTCTCAGTGAGTTGCAGTATGTTCCGCTAACCAGTTCCAAACTCTCACCTGGCCTGCTGCGTCGCCAGTAAACAACAGGCCGCCCAGACCAGTCTGAATGGCTCGGACCTCCTGCTTGGCAAAGATCCTCCCTCTCTCGGAAAATCTGAATCAGAAGAGAACATGTTATATGCGCGGCCCCTGAAAAGAAAGTGAACATTATATATGAAACAAACTTGTGCAGACTCACGATGGTAGATCATAAGCTCGGACAGAATTGTCGTTGCAAGAGCCCAGCAGTACTGGTTTGGCCTCAAAATCATGTGTTCCACAAAGGGTAAGCAAGCCCTACATTATGCAGAATAAAGAATCAGCGTAATGTGTGATCGCGAGTCATACTTATATTCAGGCTGCAACCACTGTTATAATATGAATATGTAAGGAAAATAATAGAGTTGAACCAGAACGGTTGATATACAGCATATTTGAACACAAAACTGGAATTTATATTTTTCGTTTCAGCCTGCATAACCTATATATCCTTAGCGTTAGTTTGTTATATAAATATCAATTTAAACGTGAAACACTCCTGATGATGATTTTCCCAGCTAAAACAAAATAATAATATTCTGTGAGATAATCAAAGAGATACGCATACACCAATATTATATAAGCTCGGGTTTAAAACCCCATGGTTCACATTCAATAATATGCCAACCACAAATACTGCAGATTTATTTGCAAATAGAAATTAACTGAACAATTAACATAATCCCTTAAGACCACATACATGTTCTTCTTTGTGGGTGTATGTTACTTCCAAATTTCCACTTTCTTTAGCTGCCCAAACCTGCATAACCAGTCATATCAAATAGATAAATAATTCCGCAGCAATTGCATGAAACCTACGCCCAAACAAGTATTGAATGAAACAAACCTTTATTGTTTTGTCTAATGAGCATGATAAAAGGAACTGGTCCCAGCATAGAACGGACATCACTACATTAGTATGACCTGTAAGTGTCTGTATGCATTGCAGAGTTTCAAGGTTCCAGACCTGAATGAGGGCACCAAAAAAATGAAAAGGTTGAGAACATGTTCAACGGAAACTGCTTAACTTCATGAGAAAAAACACTTGGTAGCAATGGACTTTGTAATAAAATGAGCTTACTCTAATAGAATGGTCCATGGATCCTGAGTAGAGCCTGTTAGCTCCAACGACGAGTGAACAAACAGCAAGAGTGTGCCCCTTGAGTGAAGCGGCCGGTTCAAAGCAATTGGAAACGACATTAAATTTCCAAGCCAATATGCTCCCATCCTATAAATCACATAATGAAATGTTTCAAAAAATACTAACTGAAGTCCCCAAGGGTTTTGTTACATGAGTTGTGCATACCAATCCTAACTCAGAAACAGGTAAAGTATTTCACGTGTCAAGAAAATTATGTGAACCAGAGGCAAGTTGACTTATATATTGGGGAACAAACAACAATCGGAGGAAATGAAATTTTACTTGGAATTAATAATGTGCAAAGTGCAGACAGAATTTACCTGCGCACCAGCAAAGAGCAGATCACCCCCCACAACCATTGCATAAACTTGGCCGACGGGACCATTAAGACTTAATTCAGTGAGAGCTTGCATGTTCCACGCCTGCAATATCATTCCCGCAAATAAATGAGAACCTTTTGACCAAATACGTGGACCTACACACTTTGAAATCATTCGAAACACGCTAATACCAATTCACATAACAAAAACAAGTTACATAACAAAAAACGCATAACCTTACCTTGACAACATCAGGTAAACCAACAAAAACCCATGGACCTTCACTAATCATAGAACCCACTTCCCCTCCAACATTGATTACACCAGCACACTACAACAACAACAACAAAAAACAATCATAAATAAATAAATAAATAAATACAAGGGTCCCAAAGACAAAGACTAGCACAACTATGTTCCAAAAACAAAGCCTTCTTCTACATTTCCCTATGTTTTGCTATCACATAAAAAATGTAGCAAATGAAGAACTCAACCTGGCCAGATTGACAATCCCAAACCCTGACAGCACCATCTTTGCTCCCAGTATACATCTTATCAGACCCAGATGGCAAAGCAATCCCAGTAACAACCTGTTCATGAAAACACCAAAAATCCAATCAATTCAACACTGAGACACGAGAATAACCAAAACCCATCAATGAAAGCACCTTGTTATGGCCTTCAAGCTGGGTAAGCAATGAAAAGCAATTCCCCATTGTCCATGAATGCAGAAACCTACAGGTGTCCCCATAACTACAGCTCCCCTGAGCCCAGAAATTACAAACCCTCCCCGTCTTCTTCACCTTATTGCCCCCATTGCCGCCACGCCCCCAAGTCGAATCCGAACCCTTCCGCTGAGATTGAGAGCCCGAATTGGACACATTCTGGTTCTGGGTCTGGGTCTGGGTCTGGTTCTGGGTCTGAGAAGGAGCCGATTCTCGGTGAAGGTAAGGGCAAGGGAATCGTGTACATTTTCCGGCCCGCCATTGGTAGCAGACCTTGAGGTTCTTGGGGGAGTCGTTGCCGTTCCGATGTTGCGCGCGCCTGTTGGTGGTGCCATGGGAGTCCACGTCCATCGTTGATCGGAACCCAGATCGGAAATGTGGAACGCAGATCAACGGCGATGGCTCCGGCGAAGATCGCGAAATGGGAGTACGCAATTACGGTTTCGTCCTCCCGTCTTTCTCCTTTTTTTGGACGGCGCTGCTTTTATATTTCTCGATTTTCCTATTTTCGATTCAGGCGATCTCAGTTGCTATGTGCCAATCAATTTGGAAATATTTAATGTTATTTTTTCATTTGACATTTTATTTAAACGAACCGGATTATATTTTGAGTTCGCGCTTAAATTGTATTTTGTGTACATAATTTTGTTGGGTGAAAACATGGTAAACCACGAATAAAATTTGGGCAAAATCAAACCAGCTTTCTGATTAAAATCGAATTGGTTTTGCTGGCTAATACACGTGGATACCTTATGGATGTCGATTTATGAAGTGCAGTCTTGTATAAATCAAATCAAGGCAGAACATATTTCTTTATGTTCTTGAGTTTTAGAACCGAGATCAGACCGATTTTTCAGTTTCAGTGTCCCTATTTTTAATTGAAGCAAGTATGGTAACATACCATGAATGATTTAATCTTTATTATTATTTCCTATAAATATTTGTGTATATGTATTAATCATTTTAAAGATGATAAATTTTAAGGATGTTCAAAGTTTAATTATCTGAATTAGATTGAACGTGATCACTCAACTTTCGATATCAGGAAACTAGATTCGAAACAATGGATGAACTCGAATAGGTTATAATCGACACAATAATCGAGTGGGCCAATGAACTAAAATATAATGGGTCTTCATTTTGTCCGCGGATTAAAGGATCAATCCGCCACTTGGATCTTATTTTCGAATTAACTATCCAATTTGTCCATTTTGATTTAGTTTTTGGTTCGAGTTAAATTTTTGTTTGAATTGCACATTATGAAATAAAATTCATTCGAATTTTCATGAAATACTACGCTGTACACTATGGTTATATGCATATTTTTGAAATTGAATTGAATAATACATTTTATAGTTATAGATCATTTTGATTCAATTGTTTCCGTTAACCACATTTTTTTTACTTATAAAATTTTTATCAGAACCGTAATTAATCGATCCACTAAAATATATAACTAAAGCTAAACCATTATTTACGTTTCTTTATTTTTCGGATGCGGTTCCGTTCGGTCCAAAATATATACCTCCTAATTTTTTTTTGTTTTTTAACATATTTTATTTTATGTTTTGAAAAATGATTGACATCCACCTCACCTCACCTCCTAGTCATGGTCTGCCTCTCATTCTCACATATTTTATTAATAATGGTTTAGCTTTAGTTATATATTTTAGTGGATTGAATTGAATAATACATTTTATAATGGTTTGGCATTATAAAATTTTGTGGATGAGAGTGAGGTTTGATATTATAAGCAAATGATATACGTACACAAAAAATGTCCACTGATTCACTTTCTTGTTCTTATCAATCTGTAGCCAGTAAAATGAATGATGGTTGGACAATGGATTTGGTGGCGGCTCACACCGAAAGTGTCCTAATATACACTTCCATTTTGTCGTCTACTTAAGTTAATATCGGAATTAATGGGACGATGATAATCAATATTTGTGTTTACCAAACTACCTAGAGCTAGAATGTAGCCGACCAAAGTATTTGCCATAATTCCCAAGAAAATGTCATGCTACGCTATTATTGCTAGCTACCCAATCCCCAACTCACGACAAACACAAGATCAAGTCATGGCCATGACCACGACCTTAAGTTTGCTAACTAACTAATTACCAATTCTCTTTGACATGGAACATTTCGTTGTTCAGATAATTAAAACTTGTTAAATCGTCAATATGTATGGACCGACCTTGATCACCAAATTCATGAAAAAATATTAATCATCATACTACCGAAAAACTTGTCTTACTTGATTGACTTAAATTGAGTTAGTCGGGTATTATTTACGCATATCAGACTAACAGACTAATATGTTGTTAGTCGGATATGTTCATTCGTACCTAACTAGCACTAATGCTATTTGGGTATGGTTACCCTACTAACATGGAGAGGACACGTTAATTGGGAATAGTGAACCATGCCCAACTAACATTTAATCGGGTATTGATACCCGGCTGGTTTGGAGCCATATTACCCAACTGGTCGTGCTAGTCAATTAAGGTCCTTTTCCCAATAGTCAGTATATAGACTTATGGTCATATACAAGTTTTAATGATCAGGACGTATATAGTTAAGTGGGTAATGATTTTTAAAAAGTGAATGGTCATAGATATATTTTATTGATGTTTGTCTCACAATATTTGTAGTTTTTAGGAGAAATATTGTCAAACTGGAATTTCAAAATTTTCAGTATTTTGTTTGAATGATCACAATTTTCGTTACTAATTAATCTGAAATTTTTGGTTATCAATAAAATATGTATTAATTTAACTGAACATATTATTTATGGCCAAATAAATAAATTATTATACATATGGCTGAGCATATGGATAAATATCATTACTTAAAATGTTAAGATCAGAATCATTCATTGGTTGGGTCCAAATGTTTAGTCGCTAGCAATCCTCCATTAGGACGAGCACGCGTAACTTTATAATGCTATTTCTGGTCCCACATATGCTCCCCAAAGACTACGTTTTTAAAGTCAAATGATTTGACTCAATTATACATGTGTATTATCCATGTTTACATTCTAATTCCATACCAAAAAATTAATTAATTTGTAAGCATATACAAACCTTGAGGATTCATAAAATTAACCTTTATAATTTACCATTTTACCTATGATTGCATCAATTAGAAATGGAGAATGCTAATAAGTCTAACCCTAAACTTAATGGGTCTATACTAATATTATCTAAACAAGATTGTTATTTAAATTAGTGAACAAATTCACATTTTTTTAGACGTACTCTAATATCGCATCTCACATGTAAATCAAATTGAAAGACACGTGTAAACAACAGACGAGGGCGAATAAGCGACATCTGATCCATGAATTTACATTCCATTGTAGTGGGTCTAATATTGAGTCATTGGTCTGATTAGTTGATTTTTGACGTGTACCTGAAGAAAAATGTGGAAAAGGCACACAAATTGTATACGCAATTTGCCACTTCCTCCACGCCTATGCACACATGTCCCCACCTACACTCTTTCCCTTTCTTTCTCAAAATAGTGTTACCATAATTAAACTCAAACAAGAAAAAAGATTTTTTACAGTAACACATAGGGAAGTAGGTGAGCTTTAGAACAAAAAAAAATGATAAAAGCTTGCAGCAAGTCTTTATCGTTCTTCAAATCTTAGCGGTTGGTAGTTAGCAACCTAACTTGAAGATGGCTTTTACTAACACTGACTTTGATGCCAAATTGATTGGATAAACAAATACGTAAAATTAAGAACTTTATTGACGACTGAATTAATTGTTTTTTTTTATTTCACCGCCTTCAATAGTAAGTTTGCTCATCCATGCATCACGTATAATTAGTATGCAACAATCTACTTGATAATTTGCTTGTGTGGGCTTAGAGTTGACAATTTGATTTATTCCTAGTAAATAAATATATGGGTAGATTGTAAAATATGATTGTCAATCCCTTTTCTCTTAAAAAAATGCGATATTTGTATAATAATGATAAAAATACCTCAAAATTAAATTTTTAAAAATTAAGTATTTATTTTCAACTCGAGTTCGTTGAATTTTGTCTCGATTGTAAATTACTTATTTATGCATGAAGTATCATGAATGGATATCGATGGCGTGCGTGAGAGAAGAAGTAAACTAACAACGTTCAAGTTGAAAAAATTATTTTTGATTTTTAAATATTTTATTTTAATTTTAGGACATTTTCATCTTCTATTTTTATAGACAAACGCACACATTTCGCAGGAAAAAAGGGTTAATTGACAAACACATTTTGCAACTTACCTTAAATAAATTTAAAATAAGTGAATTTCAAGTCGAATAAAATTTTTTGGTAGAGGGATCAGATAATCTTATTATAAAGGATGACAAAAAAGTCTAGTACAAACTTGATTTGATTAGATATGATACGAGCTTATTAATTTATCATACTACAGAAGACGAGGATTAGCAAGCCCGCCCCTTATAACACTCTCATGTTGTCATCCCTAACTTTAACTAAAAAAATGGAATATAATCAGTGGGTAAGAATTTTAAAATTGAAGAGAAGTGAGGTCATTTTAGTAATTTATTGAGGCGGTAGGAAGGTGGTTCATGTGTCTATTGCCGTATCGTTGAACCCAATTTCCTTCCCCACAACAATCCAAAAAGACCTCTCTCCCTTTTCGCGCCTCTATAAATATACGCACAAAACATATTTCACAACTAACCATTTCATCATTAACTTTCACGAAAACCTCTGCTCACGATGAGATCATCATCGTCACCGTCCGATTTGGCCTCGTGGCTCTGCGCCGTCTTCCTGGTCGGAATGATCCTGGTGGGGTCCATCTACACGGTGGAGGACGGCGGGGAGGCGGCGGTGACCGGCGGAGGGAGGGGGGGCCAGCTGGCGTTCCACCGGCAGGGGCCGTGCGACGAAATCTATGTGGTCGGAGAAGGAGAGACTCTCAACACCATCAGCGACAAGTGCGGCGACCCCTTTATCGTCGAGAGGAATCCTCACATCCACGACCCCGACGATGTCTTCCCGGGACTCGTCATCAAGATCACCCCCTCTCTGCCTGACGGCAGCAGGAGGAGGTGATCGACTTTATTTTTTTTATCAGCAATAACAGCATATGTCAGGTGTTTTGTTTTGTCACATGTATGAAATTACTGTAGAAGGAAATTAAGTGTTGTCCTAGGAATTGAAGTTCATTAGACACAGTCGCTATACTCTCTTGTTTTTGTTTTGTTTTTTGTTTACAGATTAATGAAATAATTTTTTTTTCTTCTTCTGGTGATTTGATATTCAATTTTTATCTTGAAAATTCCTTCTCTTGTTTGGTTTGTAATGTAAAGGCGAGATGTATTTGGAGGAGCGTTTTTTCTTTTGAATGATTTCTGAAATAACAAGAATCTGAATTTATATTCTGCAAAAGTTGTGTGTTTTGGGTTGATTTGCGGTGCTTGTCTTTTTTTTAATAATTATTGATAAAATAATCTGGGAAAATATGAAGAACCAAGCAACGGTAAATAATAAAAAGGGAGCAAATGAGGAGTATCTGAATTGGGAATATTTTCAACCATTTTTTAGTTGAATCCAAACAAGAGGGTTTTTATCATAGCAAGGTTATGAAACTTAAAACTCGGGCAAAATTCAACTTGTTGAAAAGTGATAAAAACTCGAAACTCAAGTAAAATTCGACGAATTCAACAAAACTCGTTTTGTATTAAAAAATAATTTCATATTTGTATGGTCATATGTAATATTTATTATAGACAAAATTAATTATATATAATTAAATTTTATCGTGTACGTGGTACATGAACTCTAATTATATGTAGATTTGAAAATTTCAAGTTAATCGTATATGCTTATCAAAACTTATCTTCTAGCATTTAATATTTATTCATTGAACTACAAAATTCTGGTTGATTGAATATATTGTGGAATCTAGCATTAATTGAATGTGAAAGTATTGAGGAAGAGAGGCTCCAATTGTAAGAAAAAGAACAAAATTAGACCGAAATTGGACAAGTTCGGACAAAAATGAACCGGTATGGGTCAGTTTGACCGAAGTTCGAGCTTGTTTTGGTGAGCTCGTCTTGCTGAGGCCCAAAATCCTAGATTAGTTTCACACTTTGAGCGAAGAGTTCGTGAATTTATGTCTTAGTAGGAGAGGTGAACCTGATGATGTGAATTAGAATTATATGATTGATTGATTGATGAGTATATTAATATGTTACAATACAATTAAGAGAAATAGAAGATTGACACATGTAGAAGTGTTTGGTACATGAAAAATAAATGTTGCTTGACATTGAATCATAGTAGCTAAGCCTTAGGGGTGATGTTATTGTCAATGAACAGGTGTCAATATCGAAACATTGATTTAATGTATTTGGTATGTCATCAACCATTGCTTACGAAACAATAAGTAACTAAACAAGGATAAGATCACAATCACACCCCCTCTCAGTCTCACCATATATACAATTCATATACAATTAACCAAAATAATTTAGTTAAGTGATTGCTTACGATTAGTAGGATCACAATCCTTTATTTGGATCCTACTCATACTACAAACTCAATTAATTAACTTGCTATCCGTTCAAGATACTCCCATTTCTTTTATTTTAACTACCACGTTAATAGTTTTAGTGAATCATTTTAAATTTTAAGGACATTTACACGTTCGTGCATGGGGAAAAATAATAATATGCTTCAAAGTTGATAAGAAATTTAAGGATTTTTTCACTTTTTAAATATGGACTATTTTCACTGACTTTTGAAATATTTTGAGTTAGGCTGATCCTAAAATGATCCTTCCATTAGCGACCCACTCTTTAAATGGGCCTTAGATGATTAACCAATCTTTAAGAGTGGTTTTTTGGTATTGGTATTTGGACCATAGGAAACGGGCTGAGCCCATATAAGCAACTAAGTTCGACTCTCCTATTATATACTGACCTACAACCCGTCCAATATATAAGACATACTTTTCTTCGACTTTCATTTTGTTTCACGAAACTTTGCCCGTTAATTTTCATTAAATTTGAATTTATTTTAATTTAACTTCAACGTAAAGACTAAATTATCTCTATATACATAAAATTTTAGATTTGTGTCACTCAACCCTCTTCTACTTTTTTCTAGTGTCAATTTTTTTCGGTGACGACCTCTTCGCCTAATCGATACTTACATAAGAAATTGAATTTTAATATACTAATAAATACACCAAACATGTAATCAAGATATTTCTCTATTGTGCAATAAGCCAATAAACATACTAGAGTGAGGAGGATTTTATGGTTATATAAGGTTATAAAGTAGATTAAGTAGAGAAGAGAGGAAGGTAAGTGAAGCTAAAGTTTTTTTCAGTACAAGCCGAAGGCCAGCCCAACCCCACCATGGACATGATGTGACTCAAAACCTGGCTACTAGGTATCATGAAATAAATAAAATGAGCATACCCACAAGGACGATATTATTTATGAAATGTCACATGTGCGAGAATATTTGAAATTAAAAAAATGCATGAATATAATATGTATGTAATTAATTGTAAGTTTGGTCATTACATAAAGGAACAATGGGTTGAGAATCAAATGCCTGACGGCCCATGTTTTCTACATACTTTTGTGTGCCTTTCTTGGACTTCTCAGCTTCAAGGAATATTGGACAAGGAGAACAAAACCAAGAACATCAAAATTTCTTCACTCCACTACTGGTGACCTGTGAGAAGATAGAGCATACCCTTTGGGCAGGATATCCATAGCACATGCTGTTTCTTCAATCCTACAAAAACCCAGGAAGGAGATGGAGATGCAGAGAATACACAGAATGTGAAGTTTTGGTTGATTGATTGATTAAGCAAAACAATCACAGGGCGCCTCTTAATTGGCTGGCGATTTCAATTATCACAATGGCTTGCCAAAGGAGAGTTGCCCAGTGACTGCTTTGCCTTATACCTCCATATTCCATATATGTGGTAAGTTTGTAATATATTAATATGCATTATATGTTTTATCAAATAAATAGAGTTCAATATGCTTCTCACAAAAAATAAACAGTTTCTTTTGATGATGAAGTAAGCCTTGTCCTTGGGCCTGAAGCCCATTCCGAACACTGTGATTCAAGCCCATTTCAATGTAAATATGGGAAAATGGAGGTGCGGGGAATCGAACCCCGTGCCTCTCGCATGCGAAGCGAGCGCTCTACCATATGAGCTACACCCCCAGTGTTGTACTGAGATTGTGTTCTGTTTATTAATTTAGTATCTGTTGATTTGTGATCGTTTAGTATTTATCATGATTCATGGCTTGCTTTGTAGCGAGGATTGTAATTCACTAAACGAATATTCAGAACTTGGGCAGTGATTTAAATTAAAGATTTATGAAATGATCAAAACACAGACTCACATTTTTTTATCACTCATTTGAACAAAAATACCAGTCCATGGAACAATCTTTGTCTGATCGTATAAAGTATAATTTCAAATATTCCATTCTACAAGTTACAAGCATTTTTGGAATGGTTAAATTCATATATTCAGAAATAAAGTGGAGGCAAATGTAATATTACATTGACCAACTTAGATCTCTCAAAGCATGAATGGTTTAAAAATGAAGCTGCTAACTCTTAAAAACGTTTATTTCCCCAATCTGGAGAATGAAAACATTTTATATCCTATCAAACAAGTGCTTGAAGTCCAAGTAATAGTGACTATATGAATATGTCAATTAAAAAGAGAACAGTAGAGCCTAATGTATTTTATTCACTCACTTATCAACCAAGTGATTAATAAAAGTCACATTATACGCCCTTAGGGTTTTCTGTCTCGCTCTCTCTATGGCGTGTGTCCCGTTATCTTGATGAGTGTAGTTTAATAGCAGTGGTTCCTTTATTGGAGTCAAGATGTAGTCTAATAGCAGTAGTTCCTTGATCGTAGGTGAGATTTCAAATAGGGAGTTTCAAGTATAGTGTAGAGGCATGCAACAATAGAGTAGAGGCATTTGTGTTGATTTCTACACGATTATTTGGTCGATTGGTAAATCGGAAGTTAGGCATTGGTTGAGACTTTGTGGTGGTTGGTAAGTGCTTGCTTGGACGAGATTCGCGAGAAGTGGCTGAACATCTCAATTTATGTGACAATGATGACAATTTCCGATCTCTATCTTGGAAGAAATTTCATCCAGGCATTCAATCTTAGCGAGTATCACGAGAAGAAAGTTTTTGTAGGGTGGTATTGGGTGACCCATACGAAGGAGACAAGTCGGCAGTTGTGTATGTCAATGCATTGAGGATGTTGGTTCGATATTGGGAGGGATCATGTGTTCTTTGGCAGTGCTAAGCAAACTTATGTAAGGACATCGAATTAAGGGGTATCGGTTTTCTCAAGCTTCAGTATGATTTTGTGATGTCCATTTGGGCCATTTTGGGGGGGGGGGGGGGGAAATAAAAATGTAGGGGCCACGGGGTGTTTTTTTTATAAA
>JAYMTP010001412.1:0-24191 GCA_036897365.1 Geranium brycei | reverse complement strand
CAATTTTGATCACTAAAGAAATAGCTAAAAAGTTATTACAAGGAGTGAAGATGTAAAAATTGCACTTCAATGAAACTCTCTACGTGGCTCCCTACAATAGGGAGCTCCCCACATTTCCTCTCTCTCTCCTTACATATGAGGAGAGAGAGTGAAAATGCGGGGACCTCCCCACATTTTCTCTCATGTTGTTTTTTTATTTTTTATTACATTTTATTTTACTTTACTCTCACTCCTACCAACTTTTTGTTACTAAAAAGATATCAGTATTATTAAATTAATATATGTAGCTTAATTGTAGAGATAATGGTTGAAGTTAAACATGAAAAAATAGCTCTTCACCCTAATTCAAATGCAAATCACTCTCTATATTATTTTAAATATATGAAACATCATCGGAGATGCTCTTACTTAATATAGTGGGACAATAATAATTTTTTTTTTTTTTTGCATAACACAACAACTAACTTTATTTCTAGAGCACACCGTTAAGTATCCATTAATTTTTATTTTTATTAATTATGAAACGACTAAAATGTCCTTTTAAAATTTTAAAGTGTGTAATTTGGTCTCTTTTTTGTATTTCTCTAATATATTTCTTCGACCAATTTCTCGCTCTAGCCGAATGACACTATTTTCTCAACTTTGAACACGCACACCCTCATACACGATATGCATATATTTTGTCAAAGTTAATTCATATCATTTATTCAAATGAAATTCAATTTTATTTGATATTGAAGTAATTACTGAAAATCACATTTTGTGTAGAGTGGTGTTAAAGTCGAAATGAGTGGCAAGCGTACGATCTAAGGAGCTACACTCCCAAGTGAAGAGGAGACGAAGAAGTGTTGAAGAATTGTAACTAAAGTGCAACACGAGAAAGCTTCAAAACGTGGTCAATGTCTGATTAACCAATTAATTTAAATGCATATTGTTTTAATTTACCAGTTGTTATATTTCTAACAAGAAAGAAAAAAACGCATTAAAAAAATCATTTTCTTAGTAACATTTGATTCCCTTATAAAATTATAATTCATCCATCATGAGCGATGCAGATAAAATAATAGATCGAAGAAAATACATAAAATAAGTATATTCATTTATTTTAATATTAACATATATTAGGATGCTTGAATTTTGGAGTACTCAAAGTTTTGATTATCAGTGTTGAGTTTATAGAGAATTAAAACACAAAAGAAAATGAAAGTAACATTAACCAGAACTGAATTCACCGGCAACTCATAAGTTTATTAACCGTGTGCGCTGAAAATAAAGTTAATTGTAGTTTTATTTAAAAAGGTGTAAAGTTTACCTTGAGCTTATATAGTTTCCTCAAAATAAAATTAACGAAGATTTAACTGTATGTTCTGAAAATAAAATAAAACCGTTATTTTATGCTAAAATATGTAAAGTTTATCCAGACCTTATACAATCTTTTTATTATAATGTTAGAAAATAAGTCTAAATAAGCAAAATGTGCAGCTAAGATTGATTGACAAGAAACGAACGGACAGCATAAAACACACTGACACTGTGGAGCTAAAAAACAAGGCTTCCTGTTTCTGGCGGGAAATAACAGAGCCCAATACAAGTTCAACAGTCGGTATTTTTATTTTATTTTATTTATTTATTTTTAAAAACTCTAAACCCTAGAAATGTCCCTATTTCCATTTCAGTAAAATTTCCCACCAAAATCGAAGAAGACGAACAAGTTGAGCTTCTTCAACCTTCAACCTTCAATCTTCAGATCATGTATCGGGTCACGACGAGAAACGCCATCATCTCCTTGCCCAGATGGCGCACCCTGTCGTTCCTGCGTCGCTCTCCGCTTCACAGACACAGTTCCTTCACTCCCACTCCTCTTCTCCTGTAACCTCTCACTCTCTGTATCTCTATTTGCATGTTTATGTCTCTGGAAATGGTGGTTGTTGAGTATTGCTACTTGTTGTGATTGCCTTTTGTTTTGTTTGGTTCTGTTTGTGTTGTTTGAGAATGTATTCTATATGATATGTGATGATTTGTATGCTAAAAAAGGTTTAAAACAACAAGGGCAGGAAAAATAGGCAACTAGCTGGAAATTCTGATTCAGTGTTTAATTATGTGAATCCATTGGAATTTCACTTATAGGTTGTTCCTATCTCTGCCTCTTTCAAGCTCTTATAATGCAGATTTTCGTATAGACTTGTGTCTGTGTGTAGATGGGTTTAAACTGAGTTGAGCCAAAGCTCGCCCATTACCCATTTTACCCATTCAGGTTTGCAACATAGATTGTAGCTGGGAGCCCTGTTCCATGTCTTGATTAATTTTAATTTTTTAGTGATTTGCCGTTTACGTCATTTTACAACGATATTGTAAGCTTATTTTGTTTTGGCTACATCAGCAGGCAGTCCACACAGACTTATTGCTTTAAAGATGCCAGTGTTTCGAGAGGAACGAGGAAGACGACCAAGAAAGTTAAAGAAGTCAAACTTTCCTTGGATGATAAAGATCTTTCTCACATGATGTGGTGGAAGGAGGTGTGCTATTTAATGAGGCTTTCATAGTGTGTGACCTGTGGTTTTCCTGAATTTGGTAATGATATTATTTTGCTGGTTTTATTGCAGAGGATGGACATATGCAGCAAGCCTTCTACCGTGAATCTAGTTAAAAGGCTGTCATATACCAATTTGCTAGGCTTGGATGTTAACTTGAAAAATGGGAGGTGAGTTCTCATGGTCTTGGGGTTGGTTAGTTATTATTTGACAGTATGTTTTGTGTAGAAGACACGTGAGAGGAAGTGTTGAGATATTAAGCACATTGGAAGAGTATGAAAGGAAAAGTTAAATATAAAGGATAGGGACACACCCAACTAACAAGGTTGATCTTTTAGCTTTGGAGCCTGACCCGATATAGCCAAGTTATGTAAAATTCACATATGGAATGTTAAAGTTCCGATTAGTGTGTGGTACCAAAGTAGGCCAAGATATGTCAAGAGATTAAATGGAAAAAGATCTGCTATATTGTGTATAATGTTTACTTTGGCCTCTACTTTATATGCTAAAACATAAAAAGAGCGTGTACCAAATATTTTCATGTTTGTTAACAAATTATACGGAAGGTAAAAGTACATTTTCTCAGTACAAAGTAATCATATGTTTATTTACATGTCTAATTTATTTTGTACAAGTCCAATAGCTTACGGTTCCCTTCTGACTAGCATTAACAGGTATGTTTTATCATCAATAAAGTTGACATAGTATGACTTGTTTCAAATGTAGTCTGAAAGAAGGAAATCTCAATGGGGAGATGTTGCAGTTCAAATCAAAATTTCCACGTGAAGTTTTACTATGCAGAGTATGTCGTGATCTTGCTTATGTTCATTTATGGATTCCATTGCAGCTTTTATATAATTTGTATTTTATCATATAAGAAAATACATTTATGTTACCCCAGAGGACTATTGTTTGTACTCTAATAATTTATGATGATGCCATGATGAGATGATAACAAATATCTGTTTCAGGTTGGGGATTTTTATGAAGCCATTGGAGTAGATGCATGCATTCTTGTTGAATACGCTGGTTTGAATCCTTTTGGTGGTTTGCGCTCTGATAGCGTGCCAAGAGCTGGGTGTCCTGTTGTGGTATTGAATTTATGTTCATATACTTGCTCTATTGGCTGCACTCAAGTAGTTCTATATATTTGATTTATTTTCGTAGGCAAGTTGTTCTTTGAAGGTCCTTTCACTCTATTTCATTTGGAGAAGATTGTTTCATAATATAATTATAATTCACACATAAATAACTTCACTGGAACTTTATAGATAATCCTTAATATATTATTTTCATTCACCAATGACATTTATTCACTAGAGTACGTTTGTTATCTTTAATTTGATTTTTACTTCCACTTCAATACTATCCGGGGTGTATTTAAACATGCTCTCTAATTTTTTGGTACATTTTTAAACAGTCGATGTGATATTGTATTTTAACTAGTTGCTTCCTTTTGCAGAATCTTAGACAAACTTTGGATGACTTGACACGAAATGGGTATTCAGTGGTGAGTATAGGTATATATGTTGATGTTTCTTCTTATGTAATTTGTTTTTAATTTCTTACTGATGCCAACCACTTATGAGTCAGTTTGCTGTATTTCTTATTTCTGCTTGGTTGCCTGTATGGGTTTTTTAATTACTTGTATTGCTTTTCTTAAGAGAAAAGAAGTTGAAAAATCAAGTTAAAGGTTAAATCGTATACCTCTTTAAACTCCCAAGATTATTTTTGGTGTATCAGATTGAGCTATTGGATTTTAAACTATTGTCTACGATGATGTCATGTAGAGTATGTTGTTTGGAAATGATATTATCTTTTAGTGTAGAGTTTTAAATTTGGGCTGAGTATATTGGGCCGGGTTCCACGTTAAAGGTCAATCTTGTTAGTTGGATGTCACCATACATATATATTCCATGTGGGATGTTTATTTCAACATTTAGTTTATGAGTGTATTAACAGTTAATGCCAAACTAAATTAGATAGAGAGTCTTTATACTCAAAGGGGTTTAGAATAAGTTGAACCGACATTGGATATATGGACTACGAAGTGCATTTTAGTTACATGTGAGGGTGAGCAGTGGTTCAATGATGCTCTAGCTACCTTGTATCTACAATTGAAAATAGCAGAGATAATGAAGTAGATATTTGAAACGTGATTAGGTCTAGGTGGTTGTAGTGGAGTGCTATGGGGATTCCTTATTGTGAGAATTTCAGGTTAGGAATGCACTTAATTTAAAATGATTAGTTCTAGGTGGTTGAAGTGAAAGAGTGATACATGATTCTGAGAAAATTATAGGTTATCAATGCTATTGACAATTCTGAATGGCAGCCATCAAATTTAGTAGTTCTATGTTTTACACGTAGAGATTGTTTCCTTTTTTTGCAGTGTTGTTATTCTATTGTTGATTTTCCGCTCTCTAGCATGCCTGTTTTAAGCATGTCAGATCTATTACGATTATTATCTTTGTTATGTCTTTTCTAGTGCATTGTGGAGGAAGTGCAGGGTCCAGCACAAGCTCGGACTCGTAAAGGTCGTTTTATAGCTGGGTAATTACATCTAATGAGTCATTGGTTTTAGTTTGTTTTATTATACTATTTCCAGTTTACGTACTCTCATTTTGCTGTTGGGACTCATGGAAATATTACCATTGACAAGAGTTGCTTTGATAATCTCAAGAAAGAAAATAAGTGTGCTTATTGTGATTGAGGTTGTATTCCATTACTGCTGTTAGGTGAACTTATTTTAGACAATTTAATAATTTATGAATTGATTGTGGTACATGTTACCTTGAACGCATCCCGATTTTCATCTTTCCTGTTTTTCTCGCTTACGCCTTTCTTTGTTCTCCCTATGCTTTGCTGATACTTATGGCTGGTAACAAAAATCATTGCTAGAATTACACCTATCTTGCATCAGAATCTCTGGGCGAGATCAATGATCTTTCAATGACCTTTTTTATTAATAGAAACTTTAAGTTTATTAATGCATATCTTATAAATGATCAGTTAATAGAGTTTATAGAACCTAATAATGATTTTATGACTTAACTAGAACCTAATAATGCATATCAACTTGGAGCATTGTCTCTGGTTTCGTTAATAGCCACATTATCCCACCTCATCTGCTTAACTGTTGTCATTATAGAAATTCTTACTGTCCCCTCACGTGTATTGCATTCTCAATATTATTGTGATTGGAGTATTTGACAGTCTGTCAGAAATAACATAGTTGAGATGGTATGTTTGTTCCTTTAGGTGTTCTAGTTAAGTATGCCAAACTAATTCTAGTCATATAAAGTTAGACTGAATGTTTGCTAAGCTCCCATGGATATAGCTAACAGAGCTACAAATGGTAACTGTTTAATGAGTCATTTATTTCTTCCAAGATTTATCTCTTAAACAAGTTTGTTTGTATGAGATTCCATGTAAACATTGTGATGGTGGTTTTACATATCTTACTGTTTGAGGAACATGCATGATGTTGGGGTTATGTATGCTTTAGAGTTTATGATACTTCTTATATTGCACATAATATGTTTGACTTGTCACCCCCTCCTTTATGTACAATGAGATTGCTATCTTGCTTCAAAATTTTTTTATCAGGCATGCACATCCGGGTAGTCCTTATGTATTTGGACTTGTTGGGGTGGATCATGATCTTGACTTTCCAGAACCAATGCCTGTAGTTGGTATGAACTGGCCATTCTCTATATTCTATGAAATAGATATTATGTGCAGCCTAATATATATTATCAGCTATGTGAAATTTTCTGCTTGTGTACTATCACTTGTTATAATCTGGCACTGTCAGGAATATCCCGTTCTGCAAGGGGATATTGCATAGTTTTGGTCCAGGAGACAATGAAGACATATTTATCAGAGGACGGTTTGACTGAAGAGGCATTAGTAACCAAGCTCCGTACTTGCAGTTACCACCATTTGTTTCTCCATGTATCTCTGCAACATGACTCGTCAGGTTTGAGCACATGTTTTCTCCACGTATCATAGAACTGTTACATTTGTTCTACTTGCAAGTACTCCATTTCGATAATTAGACATTTGATTTGCATACATATTGTTCTTCTTTTTGTTCAACCAATATAAGCATTTACATTCTTTCCAGATGCATGAAGTTGAGTCTGGCAACCTATTGCTTTATTGTGCCATAGCAACTGACATCAAGTGTTAAGCTATTTTCACCCCATGCTCGTACTCATTTCCCTTAAAGGTGTTTCTGTTTGAGAACTTACACAGTTCTCTCACTCTCTTGCATTCTGAGTGCTCAGAATTCATAGGGCTATAGTTAATGTACAACTAAAATGTGCAGTGTGGCATTTCTTACTCATCATTTTGATTTAGTTCTATTTCTACATCAATAGGTAGTACAAATTTGTGTTGTTTCTTCATCTACTTATTGTTTCCCCGAGTGAGAAACTTCTTGACACACCTTTTCCTTCTTCTTGCCTGCCATCTGCTTGGGAGCATGGATATGTGTGGTGTTCATTGATGACAGTGTATGTCTGTGACAAAATGCTAATATGCCAAATTCCAATTGAGCTTGTCGTACCTTGAACATTTTTATCGAGAAATCAAACTGGAAGTGGCCATTTCTTCTTTCCTATTGTAAATAGTTGAAAATATGTACTGACAATCGGCATTGCTAAACTTACCAATAAGAAGTATTCTATTATAGCATATGAATGCTTTTCAATTGAGAGGTGCTTAAATTTCTTCAAGTTCGACTTAGCCAAACATAAGCAGACTTCACGAATTCAACTTAAGCCTCAGCTTTGTATTTTTTGAGATCTGTCTAACCTTGTATACCCTAGTAGCTAGATCCCTCCTGAGTGCATTTTGTTTGTGCTTTTTGGAATAAATTAATTTGGTTTGTACTGTAGTTTGTGGAGATTCTAATCTGCCTTAGACTATTGTTAATGATTAAATGTGCAACTATGATGAAGAAGGATATCATTATATGTACCTATATTCTTTACAGTTCAAAAACCTTGGTGAACTAGTTTTCAGTTTTCACAATGATTATCCCAAATATAATTTTTTTAATGTGTATGGAAGTTATGCTTTAAGAAGATTCCTAGACTCAGCTTATACTGTTTAGGCATTATAGCTTCTGATTTGTAGGAGGTTTTTTCATCAATCAATCATAAATTAATTGCATTGAAAGAATGCTCACTGATAAGTAAGGCATTAACACTGTTAAAACATTTGGACATCCATTATTCCAATATTAATATGATCTTTTGATAAAAAATCATTTCTCCACAGGTACTTGTCGTTGGGGGGCGTTTGGGGAGGGGGGTCTGTTGTGGGGGGAATGTCGGGCCAGACATTTCGAGTGGTTTAAAGGCAATCCTGTAACTGAGCTTTTGCTTAAGGTTAATATATGAAATGTGTTTATTGCTTGCAGTTTTGCTTGTGTATGCTGTAATTATTACTATTGTTTCAGAAAATCATATATTTTCTTGTGTTCCTTTTTAGGTTAAGGAACTCTATGGTCTTGATGATGAAGTTACATTTAGAAATGTCACCGTGTCTTCAGTAAATAGGCCCCGCTCTTTGCATTTGGGAACTGCAACTCAAATTGGTTAGTTTTATTTGATTTTTGACATTTCTAATGTCTGATTCTTTAGTATTAGTTTAACCGGAGCAAAAAAGTGTAATATGTTGGATTCTTCTAGGTGCTATACCAACGGAGGGAATACCTAGTTTGTTGAAGGTGTTGCTTCCATTGAATTGCACCGGGCTACCCGTATTGTAAGTGAAAACTTACTCATTACACCTTCATTATCAGTTCTCACTGTATCCATTCAGAAAGCCTTTTCATATCTTCCACATGTTTATATGTTGATTTTGCTGAATACACCCACTGACCTTTCTTTTATACAATTTTTTGGATATTACGTGAGCTTTCTCATTGTTGTTAATTGCGGATTGATTAGGTATGTTAGAGATCTTATTCTCAATCCACCTGCTTATGAGATTGCATCAACAATTCAAGGTGAGTTGATTTATTTTGTCTGCCGATGTTGCATGAACATTGTTAAACTTACCCCAACCCGGTGGAGGGCCCGAATAGTGTACCACAAGAGGTTATTTAATCCACATTCCTCCAATGTAGGGCAACTTCAGCACTCCCCTCATGTGCAGGTCGGACAACACAAGGAATCTTGCACATGATAAGGATAGAAACACATGCGGGTCACAGACCTAGTACCAAACTAGCTTTAATACAATTTTAAACTTACTACAACCCTACAACCCAGTAACTTAAGCTAAGAGGGGGAAGACACATCTAGTATATCAAATGGGTAATGAATCCACGTTCTTTCAGTGGGACACTTTAACAGACATGAACACGAGATACAGGACACGACACAGACATGGCTACATACAGTTTTGTGAAGTCTACGACAGGCCACATTATGGATACACTAAAAACTAATGTGATAATATTTATTCCTTATTAATGCATATCTCTAATATAACCCTTTCTAGTTTCTATTGTAAACATTGTAAAAAGAAATATCAGCAGCACTACAAAAAAATTGAAACCAAAGCCAATGGTTATAGAGACAACAAGATTGTATAATCCATTACTAAATTTAAAACAGTATATTGTAGCATGAGAAAGATAATAGGCAAGGAAGTTACCAAAATATAGGTTCGGAGAATATTGTGTTAGAAACTTTTCTTTTAAAGATTAAAAATCAGTTTGTTTTTAGAGATGTTACTGATTCCCTTACATGTTTAGGGGAATAAATTAGAGCCTACCCGTGACCATCATGGTTTTCGAAGTTTTGGTTATTTTTTTTAAAAAAAATCAAGGACTCTTAAGGTGTCTAGTATGCGTTACGTTATGAAGATTTAAAAATAAGTGGGGGAATGTAAAAGCATGTTCCATCAGTGCATGCACGTTTGATAGGGACATCTCGAGAAGAAAAGAGTTTCCTTGCATCAGAGTATTTTACATCACCTATCAGGGTGTCATTTGTTAAGTATCAGATAGCCCATCAATTAGAACATGCAGAAAATTCCTTTATTCAAAGATTCATACCTAGGAAGCAAGGAACTGGACATGAACATAATATTCACCTTTTCCAAACAATATGACACAACACGCTAAGACACATTAATCTATTTTATTTTTATGCAATACATACTCGACATTATAGTTTTTCATTCTATTAAATTTAGATATACTAAGATATCAAACAAAGAGTTGTTCACTAGCTCTTGAGGATACAAAATCACTCTACCAATCATTGTTTTTGTTAGTGTATTTTTAAAAGGGTCCATGCTGTCTTAGATTTGTACTGGTTAATATGTGTGTTTGAAGGCGGACTTCTGGATTTGAAGGAATTGTGAACAGAAACTTGGACCATAGATTGGGAACTATATTTTTTATTCAGTTAGTCATCTATATGCGAGGGTTGTCATTATTGTTTATCATGCATTTGACAATAATATACCGCAATAACAGAATGTTTCATCCATAAACATTCATTTTATTAGAAGTTACAAAATATTATGCTAAAATGGATGTTCTGTAGGCAGGAAACATTGAGATGATATAGAAAATCAAGATTAGAGAGGAGGAAGAAATATAAAAGTTAAACTTGTCTAGCTTGTATATATGAGTGTCGATTCTTTCTCATCCCCTGAAATTGCTTACACTGTCTTTTCCCATTCTCTTAAGTATATTCTCATGGAAATTTAGTATCATACCACTGGAAATCCTTCTCTTTCCGGTATAATATTTCACTCTTATGCTAATTGTTTTGTTTCATTGTGAATGTTTTGTACTGATAATATATTTCTTTTGGCAGCAACTTGCAAACTCATGAGCAATGTAACTTGCTCTATACCCGACTTTACTTGCCTGTCATCTGCAAAGGTCGTATTTTCATTACTTTTTAAGCATGTGAAAATTTTATACTGTAATTGTAACTTCTTATAGTTTTTATTTAATTAAACTCTGGACCCCCTTCTTATGGTACATGAGAATTCAGGGGATCATGAACCAGAGATGCATATAAAAAAAGCTTTATACATGGTGTTACTTATAATAGACGAATAATATTATTTTCAATCTGCATTATCTCTATTCTCTCCCTATACATCTTTCCACTCTGTATTCTGATTTGTTGTTCACATCTAGTCCTGGGTTCTATTTGCATGTGCAGCTTGTGAAGCTACTTGAACTGCGGGAAGCCAATCATATTGAGTTCTGCAGGATAAAAAATGTACTCGACGATATACTGCAGATGTATTTCAATCCTGAGCTAAGTGAAATTCTGAAGTTATTAATGGATCCTACATGGGTAGCAACTGGGTTGAAGATTGACTTTGAGACATTTGTAAGTGGTAGCATGATGTTGTATGTCTTGTTTGTTTTTTGTCAACCCGTTCCCTTTTTATGATGACATGAGATAGTAAAAATATATAATCAGATATTAGTACTGTATGAAATGACATTTGAATGAATACTCTTTGGTGCACATATTGCAAATTTTTATTTGGAAATAGTTGAGGAGATGCTTCTGTTGGATTGGCAGTCATAGAAGTGGTTATTAATGATGCTTTTGTTCCAATTCCAAATGAGAAGCTTATGAGATTGTGTTTGGAAGTCCTGACTTCCCAGGCTAGCAGATTGTGCCTTCACTTAAATTAGTTTTGACCCTCCTTTCCTGTTTTTCCTTTCTTGGATTTCTTGATAGTCTAGGAAACACTGATATGCCCAGTAGTTGTACAAAAGACACCAATTATTGCTATTGCATGGACCTTCATGAGGGTTTTAGGAGCAGAGTTGATGTTGAATCATAGATACTAGGTATCTTCACATTAAAAGATAAAGCTTGAATTGTAACATCAATGATCTGATTTATGAGTCCTAGCAAGATTGACCAAAATGCCATTCTTTTTCAATTCACTTTTGTTTCTACATGGCAATTGGAGTTGAGTTTATCATGCTCAAATATAGTTAGTTATTTATTTGCGTGCTAGATTGTTGTGCAGATTATAATTGTAACTTCTCTTATATTCTCCAGGTAAATGAATGTAAACAGGCTTCAGTTAGGATTGGTGAAATTATCTCCTTAGATGATGATGAACATGATCAACAAATTAGTTCCTATTCTATGGTTCCTAGTGATTTTTTCGAGGATATGGAGTCTTCATGGAAAGGTCGTGTGAAGAGGATCCATATAGAGGAAGCATTCACAGAAGTGGACAGGGCAGCTGAGGCTTTATCTTTAGCAGTAAGTTTATAGATGCAAGCCTGTCTGTCACCATTGAACATACCCTTGGACTAAGTATGCTTGTATGGTGTCTCATTCAAGAATTTATTTATCTGATATATATTTTAATTATCAATGCGCGCCCCTATTCCATGTTAATATAGCTGTATGCTTCGCTCATGCTGTAAAAATACATCTACTTTGATCTTTGTTTGTATCTTGTATCATCTGTAGTCTATCCCTAGCCCTACATTTTTTCTCATTGGTTCATTCTTCCATTTTCAGTGGTTCTTACAAATAGCCGGTGTTGGGTAACATGGGATGTGTTGCTGTCTAAGTTCTCTAACACAATGCCTATTGGGTCGCATTCTCAAACAATTTTCCAAACTAAATTGGTTTTTCAGTTGTTTGTTTTCTTTATTAATATTAGTTTAAAAATGTGAAAGCAGACATATTTATTCATAGTATCTTATTTATGTATTTTGCATGTCCAATATAGTTCTTTTGTTATATTTATGAGTATTTGATACTCATGTAGGTTGCTGAAGATTTCTTCCCCATAGTTTCAAGAATTAAGGCTACCACTGCCCCATTTGGAGGCCCAAAAGGGGAGATATTATATGCTCGAGACCATGAAGCAGTTTGGTTCAAGGGAAAACGGTTTGTTCCAACAGTCTGGGCCGGTACGTCTGGGGAAGTACAAATTAAACAGCTTAGACCCGCTGTAGATTCAAAAGGTAAAAAGGTTGGAGAGGAATGGTTTACCACCATGAAGGTGGAGGAGGCTTTATCAAGGTGTGCTTTTTTAAATACAGCAGTTAGAAATTCTTGTAGTTCTACCGTTATTAGTACTTAGTTAAAGTTAAGTGTTGAAATGTCCCACATTGAAAGAATGTAGGTTTAGCCACCACTTGATGTACTAGTTGAGTTCCCCACATAATAGCTTAAGATTTTGGATTGAAGGAAGTTCAACATGGTATCATGGCTTGATTTGGTTTGGGTCAGTGATTCGTTTGTGTTTCCTCCCCGTTCATATATTCTTGGTCCATTTGCGAGGCCCGCACATGAGGGGGAGTGTTGAATTGTTCCACATTGAAAGAAAATGGGTTTAGTGACCACTTATGCACTAGTTGGGCTCTCCACCTAATAAATTAAGCTTTTGGGTTATAATAAGTTAAACATTTCGTTTCCTGTTTCAGGTACCATGAAGCTGGTGGCAAGGCAAAAGAAAGAGTTTTGGAATTGTTGAGGGAGCTTTCTGCAGATTTACAAACAAAGATGAATATCCTTGTCTTTGCTTCTATGTTGCTTGTGATAGCCAAGGCATTATTCTCTCATGTGAGGTTAGATACAAATCTGGTTTGTAGCTTAAAGTTGAGATTAGCATTATACAGATATATTTTGAATTTTACGATTCTCCTTTTCTCAACATAGACAAACCCTTTGAGGATATTATATAACAAAATGATATAATTAGAGAGAACATATCTTGAATTTTTCTAGTTTCTGCTGTATGCGCATACTATAATTTCAGTTTATTTTTACATTTATATTATATGGTAGCGAATCAAGTTTGAAAGGGAGTCGCTTTTCTATAGAGAGAAATCTTACAGTTTTAGTGGAGGAATTGTTTAAGAATGTGATGTACTGAAAGATGGTTAATTCAAATTTGAGAAAATAGATTTGCTGAATCCAGAAAATGTGTGGACAATGCTAATCTTGATTTTTCATAGGTTAGCAATCATCTAATGATATTCTAAAGAAACTTATGAATAGCGCTGTTGCAATCCAGAACAGTAATGTTCAGTCATAATACAATTATTTCTTATCTCCCACATTATATAGGTTGTTATAACTACGACTCATGGGGGGAGTTGGCCTAGAGGCATAACTCAAAACCGTCTTGACTGTGATTCCCCTTTAACTTTATTTAGTGATAACAAACCATGATAAAGAAACACATATTTTATTCTATTTGATATTTCCATTCTCGTTCAGTAATATTTAGTTTATTTTATTCTTCCTTTCAATTAAATATTTTTGCTTCATCTATGTTTCTCAGTGAAGGGAGAAGAAGGAAATGGGTTTTCCCAACTCTTGTCACATCTAGTACATCTAAGGTAAACTCAACAATACAACTTTCTGGTCCATTTCTTGAGTAAATGTCATACTGGAAATATTTGCATTTTTGTGTCTTATCGAATAAGATATTTTTTGTTGGATAAAAATGCCTGACTTCCAGCTTTCTATTTTCATTATGCATTTATGAAGTTAACTGTGCATCTTATGCATATGTTTTACCCTTTTAAGGCTGTAAATGAGCAATATTTCATATATTACCCATAATAGCGCTAAATTAGAGAAGAGAAAATTACGATATAAGATACCCATCATGTACACAATTTAGCTGCCTGCAAATGTCACTGTATTAAGACCCGTAGTGTATTGCCCATAACTTTGTAAAATATTGACTAGTAAAATAAATTATGAAAAGGAAGGTTTGCAATTAAAAAAGCAATTATTTAGGATTGCCATTTTTAGATGTATGATTTGTCGTGTAGTTCTTAAGCTTAATCCCCAAACTATTTAGCAGTTACTCACTCTTACTATAATTTTCTCGTAAAACGTTGGTACTGAATGCAGGATGCGAAGTCATCAGATGAACCACTTGAGATGAAGATGGTTGGCTTATCACCGTATTGGTTCGATATGGCACAGGGAAGTGCTGTTCATAATACTGTTGATATGAGGGGATTGTTTCTTTTGACCGGGCCAAATGGAGGTGGAAAATCTAGTTTGCTCCGATCAATAGGTGCGGCTTCACTACTTGGGATTTGTGGATTCATGGTTCCTGCACAGTCAGCGTCAATTCCTCATTTCGATGCTATCATGCTTCATATGAAATCTTATGATAGCCCTGCTGATGGAAAAAGTTCATTTCAGGTACACTAATGCTGATTTTGGAAAATCTAGTTTTACTTATGCTGATTTTGTGAATCGTTTAAAAAGTTGTCAGCTTTATGTTCATCTTGTTCTTTATTAGGTTGAAATGACAGAGATGCGGTCTATTATAAATGGAACCACTTCGAGAAGCCTTGTGCTTATCGATGAAATTTGCCGTGGAACAGAAACAGCAAAGGGAACATGCATCGCTGGCAGCATAATTGAAACCCTTGATGGTATCGGTTGTCTAGGTATCGTATCCACTCACCTGCACGGAATTTTTTCCTTGCCGTTAGACACCAAGAACACGGCATGTAAGGCAATGGGAGCAGAATACGTCGATGGCCAACCGAAACCCACGTGGACTTTGCAAGACGGGATATGTAGAGAAAGTCTTGCATTTGAAACAGCAAAGAGGGAAGGTATTCCCGAAGTGTTGATTAAGAGAGCCGAAGACTTGTATCTATCGTCTTATGCAAATGAAAAGCATTTAGAGGGAGAGGCTACGAACACAATTGTTAACGGTGCAGATGAAGCCTTCACTCAACCGAGCAGGTTCAAGGTCGAAGCTATCTCTGATAAGACTGATTCTTCAAAAAAAATGAAAATTTTGCAGCTTAAAGTTGAGGATGCTATAAAATTGACATGTCAGAGAATGCTCATTGAGATCTGCAACCAGAAAAACATAACGGGATTCTCAGAGTTACAATGTGTCGGTGTTGCTGCTCGGGAGCGACCTCCTCCATCGACCGTCGGTGCTTCTAGTGTTTATGTCATGCTTTGCCCTGATACCAATATATATGTCGGCCAGGTATGTATGTAACCTCCCACATTTATGTGGTCCGAAATATATTTTTGGGAAAATTGATCATTTTTATAAAAATACACAAATTTTGCAAAAAAAAAAATGCAAACAATACAGCACCTTTTTGCAATTTTCTCTATATTTTTCTTGAAAAGCCATTAGATTGTGCCAAATCATCAAAAAAATGATGAAATATATCAAAGAAATGTCAATTTCACTGTTTTCATGTTGCTTAGCAAACCATTTCCAGGTAAATTTTATTTAATTGATTTCTTTACAGACGGATGATCTTGACGGGAGAATTCGCACACATCGATCGAGGGAAGGAATGCAGAATGCGTCGTTTGTTTACTTCACTGTGCCTGGGAAAAGCATAGCGTGCCAACTGGAAACGCTACTGATAAACCAGCTTCCCAGGCAGGGTTTCCGGCTCACCAACGTGGCGGACGGCGTGCATAGGAACTTTGGCACGTGTGATCGCCCGGTAGGAAGTTTATCTGTGGAGCAGTGAATGGAAATGGAATTGGGGGAGGAAGTAGCAATTTTGATTTTTGATATTATCAGCTGCTTCACTGTGTAGTAATTAGATGTAGGGTCTAGGGTTTAAGTTATTCTCTCATGTACATACTTAAGCTATCATTTTGGTGTATTTTTGTCCAGATTTGGTGGGAAGTTTTATTTGCAGTGACCAACTTGTATAGTGAGAGAATTTCTGGAAGGTTAGGTTTAGCAGAATATATTATTATTGTGTAATGAGCAATGTTCTGGGAAGTTAATTTTAGAGAAATGATATCTAGAATTTTGCTTAATTTTGGGTTTGAGATTCTAGTTTTGGGAAATAAACCACTTCTTAGAGAGATGGAGTGTAGCTGGAGAGATAGTCTCAGTGAGGTGCATCACATGAGATAACTCATGCATCACAATGAAATAAGTTTATAAATTTAATAAAAATCAGGGATCAAATTGTCATTTTATATGATTTATCGGTAAAATTTAACGACACTAATAGAAATAGAAAAAAATGAAAGTTATGGCACCAAAAATATATAAAATTAGTAAATTAAGAATTAGATATGTTTAGATGTAATAAAATGTTATTTTTCTTGTAAAACAAATCGGCAGTGTGTTGAAACAGAGAATTTATGAATTTGTGTTAACGGATCAATACTTGTTCGAAACAATTCATGTGTAGTCACAAGAAATCACTTTCTCCGATGATGCCTTGATTTTTATCAAACTCAGTATGGGTTGAGTCTATATTTAACTTGTTAACAATGTTTTAAAAACGTTAAGCACCAATTGGACCAATAGGATTTCTGAAAAGTAATTATAGACCTTTCAAATTTGATAATTTGAGTCAAATTTCTAACAGTAACTGCTACAAGTAAATCAACCCAATTTGTATCCATATTTATTACCGTTGACCTGTAATCTTTAACAAGTTGAGTGAATCAAAACATTTCCAGAAAGTAAATTATGGAATTCGGACAAGTTAATTAATTATCTATCCCATTTTAAGAAGAGAATCATATTCCACATGTACACAATACATTTCATTACAGCGTCATGAAAATGAAAACAACAAAAACAAAAGATATATGAAAAAAAGACTCAGTACCGTCCGGTTGTTGAAGGCTCCAATTCCAAGGTCCAAACAACGGAGACTTGTGTTTGGTTCTTCCGTTTTCTCTGTCAACCGATGTTGAAAGAAGGCTCTGACCCTCAATTTAAATCGAACCCTACGCTTCTTCTTCCCCAGAAACCAGACCAAAAGAGCAGAAAAATGGAGGCTTGGAGGGTCAGGTTCTCCTTCAGAAACGGGACCATTGTGGTTTGCTTGCTGAATCTGCTCATTGCCCTCCTCTTTCTTCAGGGTTTTCTCTCTTCTGCCTCATCTTCTCAGCCAAACTCTGGTTCGTCCTCAATTTTCCACCTCTTTCTTTCATTTTCTTCTGTTTCTGCAGAAAAAGGAGGTATTTTTATGATCATGGTGATTCTGGGTGTGTGTGAATTTGCATAAAAATTAATGGGTTTTTTGTTTGCTGTTAGTTTAATTAGATGATGAGTTATTTGGGTTTTTGTTGAATTGTAATTTGAACATAGGTGAAGGGTGTGAAACTCAAATCTTGTACTGTGGTGTTTACTTTAGGTTTTCATTTTGCATATTGAATGATTTATTTTTGTGATTTGCAGTCCCATGTGTAATAAACCTAGGTTTGATTTCGTATAGACCCTCTAAAGGTTTGGAATTACAGCATAAACCCGAGAGATTTGTGGAAATGCTAGGAGCTAGTTGGGTGAATAAGGCCTCTGAGGACTAATCGGGGATTAATAGAGGATTGATCGGACTAGTTGGAGATTTTTAGAATGCTTGGAATGTTAGCATGTCTGTTTTCCCTAGAGGAATCATACTCTTTTTATTTTATGTTTTTCTATGATTCGGGTTAGCAAGAAGCTATTTAACTCTTTGATTATCTTCTATTAAGTCCATAAGTTGTGAAGACATTCTTGTCTGCTTTACCTAGGCTTGTTAGTTTATGCTAACTTCATTTAACTAAACCCTATGAAGTTTCGGAATTACAGCATGAACCCTCTAAAGTGTTGGAGTTACAGCATGTCCTGTTCCCCATTAGAATAATTGTCCTCTATATTTAGTTTGTATAGCCTTAGCTTCTATATTTGGGCCCAGTGTAGCTCTTCATGTAGGAAACGTCCATAAACTGAAAAAAAACAGCGGCGGTATCGTAAAAGCGCATCATGCATATTGGTTTCACTGGTGTGTCGTGTGTGTATGCTCTAGCCACTTCTGTTGGAGTGGTGACCTGAGATGAGCAATAATCACAATTGGTCTCATCAGTATTCAGATAGTTTGGAAATATTTTGAATAGAGAATTTTTTTTTCTATGATTCAGATTGGCAAGGCTGCTTGCTTATTTACTCTGTCATCTTCTATGAAGGCCATGGTTGAAGTTGTTAAGTAAAGAGTGTTTAAATTTGGTAACTAACTAAACGTGTTTTTTTCTTAAAATTTTCTAAATGTAGTTTTACTCAAGCACATGAAGGAATCTGAAGAGATACGCCTTGCGATGCTACCTTTGGCACTGATAAAAAGAGTGAGTATGACGCCAGAATCAAAGTCGTGATATGTTATTCAGATTTCTTGTGAAACTTCCTTATAACTGTATAATCACAGTTCCACATTTATATTTGCACGCCTAACAACCTCGTGTTCTTCTGCCTTTTTAGATATTCACGTGCATTTTTATATCTACTTGTATTTTACTTTCTCCTTCATATCCAGTGTTCTACTTGTATTTTACTTTCTCCTTCATATGTAGTGGTCTCGGTGGTTCAATTGTACTGAGTTCTCACCCTGTCAAACCTGGTCAATTTTAATTTTATTACATATGCTTGAAACTTTTCTATAATTTGTGTTTTTGTTTTTAACTTGTCATGTTGTTTGAAACTATCTTATTTTATTAAAATAATGTTCTTTTGTCTTTCATGTGAATTACATATTAATATGAATATATAATGTTTATTTAATATGAAACGAGTTTTGCCTATTTCTCCCCTATTTCTCAAAACTAGTCTTAGAATATTGTTCATAACTAATTAGAAACACGAGTAAAGGTTGGTAAGATTGAGTAATGTACGTTGTGGAGGGTAAACATTTTTCCTTTATGTTTTAGGTGAGGGAAATTGAGCAAGAATCATACACGGAACAAGAAATAGTCCAGCAGAAAGATGCTACAAAGCAAACTGCTGCAGTCGATCTTTCTAAAAGGTTAAACAATGTCCGTGCCGCTAATGATGCTTCTAGCTTGAAAGGTAAGTTTAATATTTTATAGTCGTTGAAATCGTATGCTGTTATAAACTCTTCTTGTGTGCTTGCAATATAATTAGGGTGAAAAGACAAGTTTGACTGCTAACCATGAAACCTTCGGTCTCATTATAAAACACGAATTGTCTGCACTGTAGTAAATTAAGGGTATTACAAACTTATGCCCTTAAGTGCTTTATTTCTAGAAGCTGATTAAGAAATAAAAGTTTGTGATTCCAATCTGTTCTCCTCTTAAGTACTTTCTGCAAAATCTGACCATTCAAGGATTGGCTACACGAATCCCCTAGAAAAACCCATTATATGAACAAAAAAACAGCACCAAACACTGCATGATAATTATCAACAAAACAGGTTCTTGGTAAGGTCTCGGATTTCATGATCGAGTTATGGCTCGGATTTGGATATGATGAGAGCTCAGTTAACGAGAGAGCTCTCTATCTCTATTAGAATTCGTTAAGAGATAACTCAAGATTTTTAACTAAGAAACTATTTGATTTTTTATTCCATGATCTTTATTGAACTTCTTCTGCATGTATTTATAACATGAGAATTCCAAAACTAACACAACTCCTAAGGATGAAATCCTGATAACTATGAATTCAAATCCCAAATCTAATAATTTAAATAAACAAATGATTATCCCAAATCCCACGCTTATCTATTATTGTAATTATCCACTTCTCTTTTAAATCATTCTCTGATAAGTCTTGGGAAGAGTTGTTGAGTCTGACCTGGACTCGTGGGAAAATGACATTTTACTAACTATGTTTGTTCCACACTTTGCTACCCCAACTAGTTTTTCACACTTTACTATGTATTTTGGGACATTTTTAGGCTAAATTTTGTCCAAAATAGCATAGTGAGGTGTTGTAAAATGTCCCAAAATACAAGTGAGGTACTAAAAGGAGAGAAAATAGTTACGGTAGCAAAATGTGCAACGGCCATAGTTAGGTGTATTAAAGTGTCATAATGTTCATATGATAAGATTTATTTGTGTGTGTGCATGTTATGGACATACGTCGATTTTACTAACAATGAAAAATACCTCACAGCCCTCGAGGAGTGGCGTAAAAGGAAGATGGAGCGAGCCAGACAGCGGGAGCTGGAGAAAAACGGAACAACAACCTCTCAGGCTTGACGAAAACGATAGATGCACTGGCACAGTACATATCATAAAGTGTAATTTGATAGCAGAACTATATTATATGGCCAAATTTAGAACTGCATTGTTCTTGTAGCTGGGAATCAAATATAGTCTCGTCCTTCCTTGGATTGGAACTATGATGTATTGAATCAAAATTGACCATAAATTATTGCATTCTCAGTACTCAAGACCATGATTGCATATTCTCAATACACAAAATCTATAACTTCAACTGCATATATATATAAGATCGTCAAAAGTGCATACACTCGCGCATACAAGTTTACAGAAAAACTTCATCACATCCGTAAAGGGAAAATACTAAAAAGCCTAAGATGTCAGTGTATCTTTCGCGCTGCAGAAACCTGTTTGCGCGCTCTTTTACTCTTGGTTCCAACTGCTCGACCCCATGGGAGCTGTACTCTGTGAGCTTCTCAAGGCAGGAGGGTACATGCATACCATGAAGCCGCATCAGTTAGCTCAAGTATCAGAGCCACTTCAAGGAAAAGTTGAGACTCGAGAACCAGAAAATTATGGGCACCGGTTCACAAACCCGTTGTTTTTGTACAGACTGGCTCCCATCTGCAGAATAGTTTTTTTTATCAGCAAGAATTAAAAAGCAATATCGCCTGCATAAAGATTGGAACCAGCACTACATCAAAAACCTAAATCAAATGTGATAGAATTGGGTCAATTCTAAAATCTGTTTCAAATCTATAAACTATAAATAAGTTGAAGATGTTTATACAGAACAAGGACAGCTTGGGCATGCTGATCAAAAAAAAGGACAGCTTGGGCTTGAGGGGAACTAATTAATAGAACTGAAATTCAAAATTTGGAATAGTAAGTGATGATAATACAGTTTGCAAGACTTTTTGGTCATCGGTAAGGTCTTGTTCAAGTTGTGATCCTTCGGATCTTGTTGGCAAAAGCAGGTCTGATAGCTGCGATGCACATAAACAGTGGAAATCTAAATAGTTCCATCGAAAATGAGAACAATAGTGTTAACAGGAAATAATGAGAGCTTCCTATGCAACAAGTTTGCAGAACCATACATAAAATGAAGAATCTCCATTATATAAATATATAGTTCAACAGAATAAATGTCACACAATATATAGTTCAACAGAATAACTGTCACTCCCCAAGTGAGATGGTTGATTATATTTTTCTATGATACAATACCCCGTTTGATTTGAATAGACACAACTCACAAGGCATACCACACCTATTTGGTGGAGTACAACAATAATATTAATATTATTTTCATAAGACGCATCTTGACACATATGCATAAACCCATCACCACAAATGTAATGTCAGCGATGTTCCGAAGAATCACAGCCCTTAGAGTGGCGGAAATTAACCAATTATCACATACATAGTAGTTTTGAGAAGGGAAATTGGCAAAAAAGTGCCCCATAATACGACACTTTTGCAATAGGTGTTGTGTTGTTTGCATTTCTTTGCAAAATGTGTTATTTTTATAAAAATGATGAAATTGCCCCTAATGTTAAGAACTATTTTTTTAAAAAAAGTAAATATCTTTAAAAGTTTTTTTGTTTTCATCTTCTAAATAAAATTTGTATGGTCAAAATATGTGATTTAATTTTTGTTTAATTATTTTTTAAAATTATGTTATAGAAGTTTTAATTCTTAATTTCAGGGACAATTTTGTCATTTTTATAAAATACACACATTTTGCAAGAAAATGCAAACAACACAACACCCTTTTGCAAAAGTGTTGTATTATAGGGCACCTTTTTGCCATTTTCCTTTTTGAGAAAGATGTATATACTTCTTTTTCAACAGGCTTGTACATCCTAAATAACTTCCCGTGCTAGAACTAACAATGTTCCTGAAAAAAAATTAGAGCAACAAAGATTATGTTTCTACTACGCATTCTGTATATAGTATGTATTTGGGGGCCGCCGTGATCACAAAATGAATATTAAAAAGGAGAACATAATATATAACAGGTTCCAAAAGTCATGACCAGCAAAATAACATTATTCAATTTTGCACAACCATCCATGTTTGGATGCATGACTACGATTGAATGAAATTGTGGCAAAGGAAAAGCATCGGATAAGATATCAAATTTTAAATATACGGAAAAAGAAAGATGATGGTTAATATGAGGTTCAGATAAATAAATTAGCTGATATAGTTGCTGAGATAATAAATTGAATACCTTGGTTCATGATGTCCGTGGAGCTCGGAGCTGAACCACATTTTGAAAAAAGCTACACCAAATTTAGAAACACTCAGTTACATATAGCAAGCTTCCCAGTCCAGTCATCAGCAACACCCGGGACACCATAGTCAAGGCTAAGCTCCCTCAAAGCCGGGATGTTCTCCAAAGCAAATAACATAAGGCGAGGGAACGATAAATTGTTGTGATCGTGCAGAACAAACTGCACCAATACATTAGGAGTCGAGCTGTGGCTAATATAGCAAGCAACATTCCTCATTCTCGACACATCCATCGCAAAATCAAGAGGAGGGCTCGAGGGCTGTGTAGGCCGCACATAATCAGAGTATATTTGAGATAAATCCCCCCATTCCACCCATCTCTCGGAAAACCTACTCGGGTAAATCAGAGTATCGCCGTTCATAGCAAAAAGTTGCGCTTGCTCCCTAGTGAGAGCAACTCCGGCATATTCACATATAAAAGAACCGGCGGGTACCAGCTCCAACGGCCTCACTCCCCAACCGGTCTCCCTCGACCTAAAAACCTCGAGTCTACTCCTTAACCCGTTTTGGGTAACACGATTCCGACAAGTCGGGGGACACTGACAGAACTTCCCACATTCAAAAACTATGGGCTTTCCCCTCACAAGAGTTCCGTTATAGTCATAAGCAAACTCGCCCCCATTTTTCATAGCGCACAAGCAATTGTCAGTACAACCCGAAACACAGTCACATCCGGTACCACTAACCCCCGGGGGAACCACAAACGCGGGAAACACAGCCCTCTCGAGATACTCATAATACAACGGATCATGATCCGTATCAATGTCATTGAAGAGAAATACAGGATACTTCTCCTTCCTCATCGATATATCGAAACTAAGATAACCATTAGGCCTCACCTCCAAGGGCCTAGTCCTAAGCGTCTGAGCAAACCTAAAAATCGAACTTCCCATCTCTGGCTGTCCTTCGATTCTAGTCAGCTTGAACTTGTAAACACCAAAACCAGACTTACCCACATCAAACCAACAGTCAATAATCTTATACAACCCGTCGTAAACATAGATCTTACTCGTCATTGTGCCTTGGCACTTGATTCCTCTGATCACCCTCACCTCGATCCCATAGTGCATACTCCTCTCCATGGCGAGATTGCCACACTCGAGCTTCTGGTGCGCGGCCTGCCTGTTGAACTTGTCCTGCCCTCCGTGGCCCGTGTAGATGATCACATCGCCCGTGTCCTCGTCGTCCTCGTACCCGCCTGAGACGATGATGCTGGTGGCGATGGGCTCGCCATTGGAGCTCTGGCTGATGGGCACGTAGTCGATCCCGGCCTGGGGCTGGCCGTGCAGCCCCACGACACAGAGCTCCATCCTGAACAAGAACAAATCACCAATGTAGACTCCGGGGATGGCCCCGACGATCCTCTTGTCGCGGTTGAGCCACAGCCCTCTGTCCCTCATCACGGCTGAGG
>JAYMTP010001411.1:0-24196 GCA_036897365.1 Geranium brycei | reverse complement strand
TTCGTTGGGTTCGAACGTCTAGGAGATTTGTAGTGGAGTGTTCCCCTATATATATTATTTTATTTTTTCATAATTATTTATAAAAAAAATTAGACGAGTCAAATTGAGTTGAGTCGAACCGACTTAGAGTAGATTTTCTTTTTAGAACTAAAGCTAAAACTACTGAAGATTCCAAGAAACCACTTAATCAAAACCTGGGGGGACAACTCCTCATAGGGTTCAATCTTACTCATTAAGCGCAGCCCAAACTAAACAATAAATTATGTTGTTAGCAGAACACCTAATAAAAACCAGCAAAAGATTGAGAAGACATGATAAAGCATGCCTACAATCATATAAAATAGAACCTATTAACCTTAACAATTAATCGTCATCCGCCACAACCTGAATCACCCTTTAGCAATCTGATTCCACCTGCTCAGTCGCCCAGAGGCTTATCCGACTCGCTTCAAAGCGGCCTGGATAGAAAGGGATTCCACTAGAGAACGGTATACGCGTCCTGCTCCCTCCTCCCCCCAGATTTTTGTCCCCATAACTTTGCACCAAACATCTTTGATCACAATACCAATCCCGAATTTTTGCCTATGAACGTCGACTGCACCGTCAACATTCAAATTCATCGTTCCATGCTCAGACGGTTAGAGAACGATATACTCATCCCGCACTCCCTCAAATTTTTTATCCCCATAATTTCGCACCAAACGACTTTGATCACCATACTAAACCCGAATTTTTGCCTCTGAACGTCGACTATACCGTCAACATTCAACTTCACTGCTCCATGCTCAGGCAGTTCCAATTTCTGGATTTGGATCGTAACTTGCTACAAGGCAAGGCCAAAACTGGCACCATCCACTCTATGCTAGACCTATTCCCCTCAAAAGCCACTGAGGCCGGAGAAAACCTCGTCCTGTGCCACATCACTTCTTTTCTATTCATTCAAATGGCCAACATCGTTCCTACAATCTCTTCTAACACTTTTTACCCTCCGAAATTGAAGATGTCAACCTCGTTTAGCATTAAGCAAATCATATATTTTTATTTAATTTTAACTTTTAATGAATATCTGTATTGAAAATTAACTGAAACAAGTCAAACTGAACCAAACTCAAGTTTAATCGTATGAACTTATTCAAATCAGATTCGAATATTTTCTTCACGAGTCGAGCCAAGCCTTGCCAAATCGAGACTCGATTCAACTCATCTACACGCAAGTGTTTTACTCACTTATCAATTAAATACTTGAAATGAAAACGCACCGTGGCAAAAAAAGGCCTAAAATGACGGGCTTTTGGGCCCGCAGACCAAACCCATCAACCCAGCCCAAAGCAAAAGCCTTCTAGCCCGTGAATGCCACACTGATCGCATCTGATCTGACTCTGAGCAATACACACATAACACACCTTAATTCCGGTCCAAGCACAATACACGCATGACTCTCTCTCTCCGGTACTCGTTTTGCTCTCTGGCGACTGGCCGCTGAAACTTAGGAGCCTCCGTCGACGATCGCGCTCTCTCTCTCCGGCGAGAGAGAGCTACAGATTCAGAGAACCCAATCTCCGAGTTTCGGTACATTCTCGAAACTTAGGGTTTGGTTTTTGTTCATTTTGCATGGTTTTAGCTCGATCGCCATGTACTGAATAATTTTTTTTTCACTGTTCGTGCAGTGGTTTCTCGATAAACAGCAACCATGGAGCAATCGGTCGACGCTTTGCCAATCAATTTTGCTTCGCCCGTTCTTTCTGGTAATTTTCACCTCGATTTTTAGTTGTGTATGAGTTTTGATGATGAGTGATGATTGTAATGTTTTGTTTGTTTTTCTGTGTAGTTCTGTTCACGCAGATCAGTGTGGTTTGCATGAATTAAGGGGTTTATTGTTTGTTGTTGATTGTATATTACAATGTGATTAGTTTTGTTGTCCCAATTTGCTTATATGTGTACTTGATTCAGCATTGAGTATTGAGCTGAATATATTTATTAGATGATGGTTGAATTGTTCAGGGTCTCAATATATGTGTTCAATGAATTCCCCAAATATGTTTTTTTGTTGATTGTATAAAGGGTATGTTTACTTCTTTTGGTTGTCCTTTATCATTTTTATGTATACTCTTCCATGCAAGAGAGAAAGCCCTCATTTGAGAGGTAACACGTTGTCGGTTCACCATATACCTTGTTATGTATCGTTTGATAGGCTTGATCGCGGAGTGTATGCATGTTTTGAATTTGGAGTAATTACGTCGTCGAAGCTACTATGTTTCTCGTGATATTATAGTTAGAGGCTTTGAGCTGATGATTGAACACAATGTGGGGAAATGAGAACAACCAAGAGAGAACATGGGATAATTATTTCATGAACTCTGGTCGTCTGGTAGTGTTGCTTTGGTTTTTTTTCTTTTTAAACAGATTACTTTTGACTTGTTCCAACAATAACTTCATCGCTGTGAATAGAATGGCACGCAAAAGGGAAAAAAAGACTGAAAGTTTCTGATGATGGAAAACAATTTGGCACCGCTGTCTCAGATGCAAGTTTGCATGGAGAAAGTAAACAGGCAAAACTGAAGAACTCTTCATTGGTCACTGACTATTCTGATCCATATGCTGTAGCCACCGTGCTGGAAGGATTGGACTGTGGTAAATTTGGTAGTGCCACAAGGGATATTGAATCCCTCATTTCCCAGAATAGAAAAATGCTGCAACCTTACTTTGCAAAGTATCCAAAACTTACTAGAGTATTCTTGGAAGGGGGAAAGGATCATTCTAAAGACTCTTCAAAGTCAGGTAACAAGCAGTTAAGTGATCCAAATTGCCGCGACATCGTTGTTTTAGAGGATGTAGCCCCTGCAAATAAACTTTCAGCTGCAGCACAGTCCGTTGTGATAATCGATTCAGATGACGAGGAAGACGGAGGTGGTAGTAGGCCTTTCTTCCCATTTCAGGAGGTTGTCTTGTCCAGGCCACCTGGCGAACTCGACATGAACGATTTAGTGGTAAGTTATGGATCACATATGTGGATGGTTTGCAAATATCTCTTTCACTATCCTCTGCGAACTTTTCTCCTGGCTTTATTTTATTCTTAACTATGATTTGAAGGGTTCCATTGATTATCCTGTATTTTGCTTAACAAATATGTTGAGTGGTCCAATTCCTTTCCTTTGATTCTGAATTTATGATGTATTGGGAATCATGACATGCTACTGCTTGCTTACAGTTTTTACTCTGTTATTGTATTTTCTGCATATTAGGCACCATTAGTATATTCAGGTTAAGTTGTCAGATCTGCCGTGAGATGATAAGTACAGTTTCTTTTCTCATAAGAAACCAGTACAGCTTCAAATTCAGAATTCATTATCAATAAGCTGAATTATTCTACTGTCATTCTTATATCAATTGTATGATGAATTAATGGCTGGAGTTATTACCTTATTCAGATAAGAAAGCCTACACCAAGGAAAGCTCGTAGAGCAGTAGGGCCAAGCGTTGATACTGAAGGCAAGAAAGAGAAAGGTGTCGTTAATACTGAAGGCAAGAAAGAGAAAGGTATTGTTAATACTGAAGGCAAGAAAGAGAAAGGTATTGTTAATACTGAAGGCAAGAAAGAGAAAGGTGTTGTTAATACTGAAGGCAAGAAAGAGAAAGGTGTTGTTGATGCTGAAGGCAAGAAAGAGAAAGGTGTTGTTGATACTGAAGTCAAGAAAGAGAATGGTGTTGTTGATACTGAAATCAAGAAAGATAAAGGTGTTGTTGATACTGAAAACAAAAAAGGTAAAGGTGTCTATGTAGGCATAAAAGAGGAAGACAAAAGCTATCAATCTGATTATGAAGATGATAGTCTAAATGATATGTGGAAAGAAATGACGATGGCGTTAGAAGGTTCTAAGGTATTTAATTTAACCTCACAGTGTGTTAGAGTAGTCAACTTGACTTTCTATGTAACATACTGTAGCGCATTGTATAGATGCATATCAAAAATGGTTTAGCATGATATTTGTGAAGATTATTCTGAGTAGAAATGAAGTTGAAATTTGGTCTCAGATTTCTGTCTGTTACTATATCCAAGTACTTGTTGACTAGCTATATTCTTTGAAGTATGAATGTTTATTGCTAATCTAATTGTGTGTGCTTCTGAAAGATAAATGATTACTCTTTAGCAGTTCATAAGCATATGAATGTCTAAATATAATCACAAAGTTCAAGTTTCTCTACCCCTTGATTCATTCATCCATTCGTTTTTCATATAACATTTACTTTCAAATTTTCTGTCTTCACTAGGATATTGATGGAGATCCTTCATCTGAGGAACATGGCAAAGAGAATGGGGCAGACTGTGATCATTCGTTTGTTCTGAAGGACGATCTAGGATATGTTTGCCGTGTTTGCGGGGTCATTGATAGAGGAATTGAAACTATATTTGAGTTCCAGTTTAACAAGGTAAGTTTTTTATGGACTTCCATGAAATTGGTTTGTTTTACCTCTTTAAGCTTGAAACTGGATACCTAACTCTAAGTAGGGTACAAGCTGCTGCATGCTAAGTTGAAAACTTCCGAGATATGTCATGTCTAATTTTGTCATGGAAACTGTTTGTTGAGATATCTAATTCAATATAGTTTCCTAATGTGTTAAAGTAACTTCTGTGTGCCATGATAGGAAGTGTTACCTTTTGGTTTGTCAGAAACTTTCTCTTAACCTTCACCGTAATTTTTGTTGCCTTCTATATTCTCGTCAGGTGTTAAGCCTTTTCTGATAACGATACCTCAAGTGTTCACTAGCTGCTATTAAAATGGCTCTGCTTTCTACCATTGGTACAATATCAGTTCAAAAGTGCAAAATTGAATTAGATACTTATTTGCTGAAATTTTCAGGATTTCCACTGCAGAGTAGTTTTGGGTGGAGTTGAATTATATATGTTTCATGCTGAATCTAATTACTTCTTTTGCCATCAGTAAAGATTGTTTCCTTGTAGATGTAATTTTTATTGAACTGTTGTTTACAAGCTGTACAACATTATGTCCTAAGTTCGCAATAATCACACAATAAATATTGCTTGCTGCAACAGGAAGAAAATAGTATACCTGCAAGTGGCTTACTTTTATCTTACATGCTGCATTGTGTGAAAACAAAATTCATGTTTCCTAGTAATAGACTAATAAGTTTGTTAATTCAACTCCTATCAGTATTGTGTAAAATTGTGGTTATATCTTTTCTCTCTTGCAAGTTGCAAGTACATTGATATTTACTTATTTTTGATTTGTTACTTACATTCATAAAAAGGAAAATACAGTTGTCAAGTTAAAGGATGGTGTATGGTCCCTTTTTTATTTAGTGTATACAACTGAGATGAAACATGAACTTTCCGCCGTCCGCAGCTGTTTTGTCATATTCTTAATAATCTTAGTATGCCTATATAATATTATTACCTTTGTTTTTTGCCTTATTCCAAAATAAAATTTTGTTCATGCTTTTGAAAGTTTTGGTGTTAGACTCTTCTGCTATATAATTCCTATTTTACTTTACTTCATGATACAGGGTAAAAGGAGTACACGAACATATGTCTCTGATTATCGTAATGCCAAAGACAAAGAGTTCGTAGAGAAAGTTGGAGTTATATTGTCCGAAAATGATCTGAAGGCTACCGATATTGCTGCTCACCCTAGGCATATGAAGCAAATGAAACCGCACCAGGTGGAAGGTTTCAATTTTCTTGTTAAGAACTTAGTGTCAGATAATCCCGGGGGATGCATTTTGGCCCACGCTCCAGGATCTGGGAAGACATTTATGATAATTAGCTTCATGCAGAGTTTTCTTGCCAAATATCCACAGGCCAGGCCACTTGTCGTGCTTCCTAAGGGAATATTGGGTACATGGAAAAAGGAGTTTCAGACATGGCAGGTGGAGGATATTCCTTTGCTTGATCTGTACACTGGTAAGGTGGATAATCGGTCTCAACAACTGGATGTATTGAATCAGTGGGTTAAGCAGAGAAGTATTCTTTTCTTAGGGTACAAGCAGTTCTCCTCTATAGTTTGTGATAGTGCAACCAGCAACATATCAGCTTCTTGTCAAAAGATATTGCTCAAGGCTCCAACGATTCTCATTTTGGATGAAGGGCACACACCAAGGAACGAGGATACTGATGTGTTGCAGTCTCTTGCTAAGGTACAGACTCCTAGAAAAGTGGTTCTCTCAGGAACTTTGTACCAAAACCACGTCAAAGAAGTATTCAACATATTGAATCTTGTCCGTCCAAAGTTTTTAAGATTGGAAACTTCTAGATCTGTTGTAAAGCGCATAATGAGCAGAGTGCAGATATCAGGTATAAGGAAGCAGTTCAAAGGTGGTGTGGACACGGCTTTCTATGAATCAGTTGAGCACTCACTTCATAAAGATGAAGATTTCAAAAGGAAAGTGACTGTCATACATGATCTGCGGGAGATGACAAGCAGTGTCCTTCATTACTACAAAGGAGATTTTCTAGATGAGCTTCCCGGGCTTGTGGATTTTACTGTGCTACTTAAACTAAGTCCCAGACAGAAGAACGAAATTGACAAGCTGAAGAAGGGGGGTAGAAAGTTCAAGATAAGTTCTGATGGCAGTGCAGTGTCCGTGCACCCCAAGTTGATCACTCTGCCAGACATAGCTGATAACAAGATTGATGATTTGTTGGAAAATTTAGACGTGAAGGATGGAGTAAAAGCAAAGTTCTATCTCAATATGCTAAAACTATGCGAGTCAGCTGATGAGAAGATGCTAGTTTTCAGCCAGTACCTCCTGCCCCTGAAGTTTTTGGAGAGATTAACAGTGAAATTCAAGGGTTGGAGTGTAGGAAGAGAAATCTTTTTCATCTCAGGTGACACAAGTTCCGAGAACAGGGAATGGGCTATGGAACAGTTCAACAATTCCCCTGATGCAAAAGTTTTCTTTGGATCAATTAAGGCATGCGGTGAAGGAATTTCCTTGGTCGGAGGATCTCGTGTCATAATCTTAGATGTTCATCTTAATCCATCTGTGAGCCGTCAGGCACTAGGGCGTGCATTCCGGCCTGGCCAGAAAAAGAAAGTTTTCACTTACAGACTAGTCTCTGCTGATTCCCCCGAGGAGGAAGATCACACTACCTGCTTCAAGAAGGAATCCATTGCCAAAATGTGGTTTGAGTGGAACGAGTATTGCGGCTTCCAGGCTTTTGAAATGGAGACTGTTGATGTGAACGACTCTGGTGACATATTCTTCGATAGTCCGATGTTAGCAGAAGATGTGAAGGCCCTATACAAAAGGTTTGTATGCCCACTCACCCATGTTTTCTAGTATCTTACAAAAAAACACCACACACCATTCAAACACTTTCCTCAATTAGTCGTTCTTATTCACACCGACCTTTTCTGTTTGTTTTTCAGGTAGAAAGAAGACTGAGGAGGAAAGTATATAGCATATTTTGATAATTACTGTTTAGTATAGAAACTAAGAAATCCTGATCGTGAACATCCAATTTCCGTCTTACTAGAATCAGACTTTTGAGGAACATGTGTACAGGTAACAGTACACCCGGCATCATGAACTGCCGTCATATGGAATAGACTATATCTACATTTGCTACCAAATGTGCAGAATCTAGCTGTTTTTATCTTGAAATACTTACTGTTTGGTTTTGCTACAGTTTAAGTACCATCAAACAACACTTGGTATAGTAGCAAATTATGCTTTTCTAAATATAATTGGCCTCTCTGCAATTTTGCTGGCTGTTGTGTTCCTTAATCATCAGTATTACGCATAATCTTCATTGTCTGTGGAGGTATCAAAATTGGCATACTGGGTTTATATTATATCTGCTTCTGTTTATTTTAGCACATGATATTTGTTAATGATTAGAATTACACATAATCTTCAATGTCTGGAAGTATCAATATTGGTGCACTGGGCTTATATTATATCTGCTTCTAGTTATTGTAGCAAATGATATTTGTTAATTATTATAATTACTCACTCTTCATTGTCTGTGGAAGTATCAAAGTTGGCATACTGGGTTTGTATTATACCTGTTTCTGGTTATTTCAGCAAAGGATATTTGTTTTAGTTATTAGAATTACATATAATCTTCACTGTCTGGAAGTATCAAAGCTGGTATACCGTATTTATATCACATCTGCTTCTGGTTGTTGCAGCAAATGAAATTTAAATTTATATTATATCTGCTTCTGGTTATTGCTGATTCAACAGGAGAAGATCAACTCTGTTAAGATTAAGAGGTAACTATGGTCATGATAATAGCAACCAAAACCAATCTGTACTCATTTATTCCAAATGTGATTGCAGGTAGCACAAGTACAGCACCAAAAGTTCCACACCACTTGTACATTTCTGGACAAAGAATATGTATCTTAGCTCTACATATATACTAACCTTCCAGTCACTCTTTTTGATGTATATTACAACCAATTATCATTGTATATGTTTTTTACATATACGACGAAGAATGCGGGGCTGTCTCGTAATTCCATTTTGCAGGTTTCATGCTACAAAGTCATGCACCAGCTGGGAGGAGCTGAATCTGCACTGCTGATTCTCGAAATCCGCAACTTCGTGTCCTGCAGAAGTTCCCGCTGCACTGTAAATCTCATCCCCTCTCATGGTCAAGGGAGCAAAACTATGATGAGGCCTGACAGGCATGGGAGGAAGGTTTGCCCCGTCGCAATGCTGCAACCCTAGGGTGAGTGACACCCCAGTTCCCGGCATTTGGTATGGAGAGGCCATGAATCTGTACTCAGCTTCACTGTCTCCCGTTTCTATTTCAGGTATGTTATCGGGTTTTGAGTCGAGAAATTGCCTGTTGCGTCTCTCGGTAGCTGTTGAACTCAAACTTTGCTGAATGTCTTCTCCTCTGTCCTCAGATGTCCTGGTGTCGCCCCTCCTTCCTTTGCCTGCGTTCTCTGACGAAGAGTTGGACTCCACCTCCGCGTCTCCGGCCTCTTCTTTGTACATCTCTTCGACCATTGGCTTCCAGAGGCGCACTCGGGCATTGATGAACCAGTTTGAGACCTGAGTCCAGTGATCACACAGTTCATCAAATCACAAGAACGCAACAGAGCAAAAAAGAATGTATGGAACTTATGATCTCGACCAAAAAACGACTGATCCAAGTATTATACACGAGTCTCTTCAAAAATAGTTGTTCATTTTCAAGCCCTAAGCGTTAAGAAACTCGTAACATACCATTGTTAGAGAGTGCAAATTCTACATGTGAGGTCCTTAGTTCGAATCTTGGTACAAACAATTAGATTATAGGTTTTATAGTCAGATTTTCTGAATTATTGCTGATAAAAAAACATATATGTATGTTTACCTGACTTCTACTCAACCCTGTTTGCCTTGCTAGCATGATTTTATCAGAATCCTTCGGATAGCTGAAAAATCACGAGACAGTCCATCAAACGACAGTCACGACACAAAAGCAATAAGCTTCTCCAACATGACTGAAAGGAAAATGACGGGAAGGAGGCTTACGGGTGGAGAAAATGCTCGAACAGCCAAGCGCGGAGAACTGAGACAGAACTTTCCGGCAGCCCCCTCTGCGGTCTCCAGGCGTGCTGCTGCATCATCCCGAGCTGCTGAAGAGCTCTCTGTTGCCCGAGCTGCTTGTCCACAAACCGGAGGCGACTTATCCCGACGCCTTTAACGCTCCGTAACGTATCCTGCTCCCCGAGGCCTTTCCGGGCTGCCTGAATCTGACCGGTGATGGCATCGCGCAAGCAACGAAAGTGACGGGAAATGGTCTGGAGAGCGAGGGCCGTGTATGGTTTTGTCGCTCCAAACCCTGCCACGGCGTCAAATGACGATACCGCGATATGCATCTGATGGTAGTATTGTCTGTATCTCCTATCAACCTGCAACAAAAGCAAATGTGAAAGCTACTAACCTTATTCATGAATTTACTCGTGAATTGCAGGAGAGATCGAACGAGCTTAGTCAATCTCACCTCGTCCAACATGGCCAAGAGCTTCGTCAGTTTGTTCTGCAAATCCTGCCTCTCGGTGTGTGAGAGCTCGCTCGGGGCGCTACTAGTCGACGACTCTTGAGGATTCGAAGGCACAGAAGGGTTCTCCAATTGCTCGTTTTTGGTTTTCTCAGTATCAGACTGTTTAAGAGCGTCTCGCACATTAACGACCTCATCGAGCAGTTGTTGAGCCACTTTCAGATACCTAGAACCCGGGATCAAACCAGAAACTGAAGGATTGGGAGTCAAGAGCAAACCAAAATCTGGATTAGGGTTCCGGTAAGGAAATGTAGCGACTGGGATCTGTGTACTGAGGCTCAGCGACAATCCCTGACCCTGCAAGCTCTGTTGCCCGTCAAGCACGCCACTGGAAGCGCTAACAGTCCAATACTCGTTCTCCTCAAGTCTTGACCCTCCAAAAACCGATAACATTTCTTGCTGCTGTCGACCGGAATCTTGGCCTCCCGTCGAGAGGACTTCATTGTTGTCTGGCTGCTGCTGCTGCTGAGAATTCCCGGCCAGTGAATCTGAGAAAGAACCCGAGTTCATATACATCATCATATTGCTTGGGATTACAGACGCTTCCATATTCTCCCTCGAATAAAACATTGGCGTGCCGTCTCTTTGATCGTTCGAGTTGGTGTAGTAAGTTGCCATAACTTTCTCAACCTCATAAACTGAAAACAGTCAGAGGAACCGATCAATAGGTGCATACACTTCACAATTTATCCCTATATACATCAAGTAGACCAAAAGAACATATAGCTCTGTTACTTCTGTACAATGTAAATAATTTTGAAATCAATAGCTCTACACATCTTCACAAGCATGATCGTATCAGATATCCATTTTTTTTCCTTCAACTTCAAATTCTACATCTAGTTCATTTTAAAAATAAATAATTTAGCTACTCGATTCGCAGATTGTTTAACAAAAACCAGAGAAGATCAAGTTTTGTAGTCATTTATCTCGCCCGACCGAAGGAAGAGACTATTGATATAAACTGACAGAAGAAGTATTTGCAGGAAAGGCAATATTCAAGTCACTCAACAAGTACAAAGATCCAAAGGTAGAAACAAGTCATATTCTATACATAGCTCCCATAATGCCACTCTCCTCCATCATGTTCAAGCCTGAACCTTAGCCAATAACTGGAAAATCACTAACTTAATTTCACTAAATAGTTATACCCCACATAAAAGGATGATAAATTTCTTAAGACCCATGAATCAAAAACAAAATATAAAGGCAGGGGAGGCAAGAAATGCAGATTACTCACCAATCAAATCAATAACCCCAATACAGAAGGAAAAAAACACACTACAGTATAATTCATAATCTTCATTGCAATCACCATCAATCATCTTTTGTCCAGTGACAATGAAGAGATGAAAAAAGACAATTATATTATCTAATTCAATTCAAAAGGCAGATATATAATGGAGAAGAGAAAATAGCAATAAAAAATTCACCTGGAAACTTGAAACAAGAGCTCAAGCAAATCACCAGATCCTCTTCCCGGAACCAAACACTTCACGATCCCAAACCAGAGAACCCAAAACACCTCATCACTTTTCACACACACCCACAACAATGAAGAACCTGAATTTTGATTTCTCTCAAAAAGCAAAAGATAGTTTATACAGCAATAACTTTCCCAACTTTTTGCTCTCTTTGAAATCATGAACCAGAATCAATCATGCCCACGTGAGACCTCACACGCCCAAGCACACTGATTAATATCACAAACCAAAGAGGCAAAGCTTGTTTGGTTCCTGGGAAAAAATAGAGAAAACCCAGAGAAAAGACAAAGTAAAAATGAGAACTTTTTCACTGTTTCTATCTCAAGATTGCTACTTCAAATAGTTGATCTGCTTCTGAAATTTGGGTTATTGCTTGAATTTGGTGAAACCCATTTTGCCAGAGTGCTTGAGGCAAAACTTGATTGTTTGGTTCCTGGGAAAATACAAGGAAAACCCGGGAAAAAAACAAAGTAAAAATGAGAACTTTTTCTATCTCAAGATAGCTTCTTCAAATAGTTGCTCTGCTTCTGAAATTTGGGTTATTCCTTGAATTTGGAGAAACCCATTTGCCAGAAAAGTTTGGTGCTTGAGGCAAAACTTGACTGTTTGGTTCCTGGGAAAAATAAGTAAACCCCAGAGAAAAGACAATAAAAATGATAACTTTTTCACTGTTTCTATCTCAAACTTGTTTTTGATCTGCTTCTGAAATTTGGGTTAATGCTTGAATTTGGTGAAACCCATTTGCCAGAAAAGTTTGGTGTTTGAGGCAAGACTTGACTGTTTGGTTCCTGGGAAAAAAATAGGGAAAACCCAGAAGAAAAAAAGAGTAAAAATGAACACTTTTTCACTGTTTCTATCTCAAGATAGCTTCTTCATGTAGTTGCTCTGGTTCTGAAATTTGGGTCATTGCTTGAATTTGGTGAAACCCATTTGCCATAGAAAAGTTTGGTGCTTGACTTTGCTTATTGCTTGAGGATGATATGTTTGGTTAAGGAGCATAATCTCTTAACAATCAGTTGTTGGACCTAAACCCTCCTTAAACCTCCCAACACCCTACTTTCTCTCTCTAAGAACCCAAATTTTCTCTCTCTAAAAACTCTTAATCTCTGGCTCCCTCTCTCATCTTCAAGTGTATGGAAGGTGCTCTGCTCTGGTTTTGCAGCAATATCCAACATATTAAATATATTTTTCTATGTCTTATATTTGGAGGTGCTGATGTGTTCAATTTATTTTGTTTTTTTGTTTGGTTTAATTGTTTAATGTGATAGGCGCAATTAGCTGCCTACATGTATACATATCACTCTATTTGTCTCTTTGTTATGACCTTTTTTTTTGGGAAAAAGAAGAGTTTTAGGATTTCTATTTTGTATTAATTTCTATCTATTTTAATAGGTATAAATTGAGTGTCAAGCGTTTTCAATGATATGAAGTGATTTATATTGCTAATACTCCATTTGTTAATGTTCAACATATATATATATATATAATTTTAATAATATTTTTTACTTTTATATAGTGTATATCATGAATTTAATTTATCGTTTATTAATAATAAATTCTTTTTTTAATAACATTTTATCTTAATGAAATGGTCTGTCCTCCTAACTTCTTGTATATTGTTTGGCTTGACCGTTATTAATAAAATGATGAGGTTAATTTTGAAATAAAATACAATGCTTTTAAATTTGATTTCTTATCCCCAATTAATTTCACATCTTATGCCCAAATGATAGGGCACCAAATGTTTGGTTTTTCATGGAAAAGCTCCAAAACAACCCATCTTGTCTTTTCAATTTCCTTGAGAATCTGTAGACTATTTCATGACCCTTTCATGACCCTTTTCATGCTTTTTCCATTATGCTCTCAAAATCAAGGGTCACTTTCTCTACCCATCATCAAATGTACACCAAAAACATGATGAGAGGTACACTTTTGGAGGATAATATGAGATAATGTATGGGCTTTTGTGACTTCTAGTGTCCTACAGCTACAATTGGTGTTGTGGATCCCACAAGAGCTCTCTTCCTTGTACTATGTATTAGGGTTTTGAGAAGACACATCATACATGCATTTGGTATATTTTCTCACATTTTTTTTGTTCATTTTAAGAACATTCAAATAAAAGGGTTGAAAACATTTCTAAAATATATGTGATGACAGAGGATGAGATAATTAAATTGGTCTCGAATTATCTTACAAAAATACAATATCACCGATTTAAAAAAATGAATAATATGAATTACGAAATTTCATATATTATTACATTTTCACTACTCAACCATCAAATTACTTATAGACCGGTGATGTTTAGCTCTAACCAAATGATATTAAACTTATATAAGTAAGTCATCATGATGAGTATGATTAATTATTTTCTATTAATTATGTCAAACAAAATGCTTACGCAAATAAACTAAAAAGGAAATATTTACAACTTGCAAATGCGAACCCACAAAAATCCCAACTAGCCCTAACAAAAGTCCAATTAAATAATTTATTTTATTTTCAAGATTTCTTTTAAGAGAATGTAACATTTCATTCATTCATCACAAACTGGGTGGGACAATCCCTGCACCCATGGATCAAGCGTACACAAGAATCGTGTTTTTACAAACATCAACTTACATACTGAAACTAGTTAACACAGTACAAGCAAACAACTGCATGAAAGCAAGACATCAAACAAATACAAACAACTACTAAATATATGATAAATGTTTACTCCATCTAATTATAGCAAATTCTCACTTTGTTGAAGTAAATATTGTTTTGGCAACTTGACTTTTTCTTTTTCTTTTTACATTTTGTTAACATATTTAAATTATACCATTAAAATCGTATAAAATGAAAATTATATTCTAAATTTTCATTAAATTGATAAATGATGTTATTTAGGCTAGTGAGTCGTCTTCAGTATACACCCCGATGAGACTCTCTCTTTGTGGTTGTACACTCCACTGTTGTTGTTGTTTTCATTATTTTTTTGTCAATTTCGTTTGATTTTGTGAAAAGAACAACAAAATAAGAACATATCTCATTTTAGAATTCAATTAAGAAAGAATAACAATTACATGTAACATATCAACCCCAAAAGAGGAGATGTGAACAACAAGGGATGAAATATGCAATAAATTAAAATGGACCACTTCAGTGTCATCCTCATGCTGCTGATGAATGACATGTCTCACCACCTCAATTTCCCAGGATCCTGAGCAAGTGTGGAGAGAACCACATCGCATTTTTAAAATTGTAAAACAAAAAATAACCCTCACTTCTAGAGTCTTGTCGGAGAGAATAGGTATAACCAAAAAGAGAGTCTCGTCGTAGTGAATCACCCGAGACAACCAATTTATCCCAACGACATAAGTTTTGTAAATTTAACAAAAATTTAAGAACATAATTATTAATTAAGATATTTTAAATGGTGCTAAGGAAAATGAAAATTACAAATTTAAAGCACTAAAAAAGAAAGGAAAAACTTAAATAATCAAAAATAAAATTAAGTATAGTTATTGTAATAAAATTTTATTTTCCAACCAAAACCCACACTGACCAAAAACACAAAATCCATGAAAATAAAGAAAGAAAAAACCTGGCATGTTGACGTGAAAAAGACATGAACTACTGAATGTGTGTGCAGAACCCAAAAGGACGTCATATTGGTCAGAGCAGACGAGACAGAGACATGACTGTGTGTTCATAGGGATTAGTGAAAAAGACGAACATGATTTTATTTTTGTATAAAATAAAATAAAAATGAGAGAGAGAGAATGATTGGTTGAGAATGAGACTGTGGACCGTCAACTCCGATGTTGTCTAGTTGATGACGTATAAAAATACCTCTGGCTCGCACCCGTACACAAAATTGTAAAATATAATAATATAACATTGAAATTAACTTAGAATAAAAATTATTAAATTTAAACATAACAATTTTATTATTCTGATACAATAATTAGAGATATTTAAGGATTTGATTTAAATAAATAAAAAATCTCCTTATCTTCAGACATGGGACGTGGGTACCACAAATGCCATATATATATATATATTCAAATACTATAATATAATAATCTTTTAATATTGATGTGGACCCTACCTTGTTCGGAAAGTCTAATGTCAAGCTAAATCCTCTTGCGACGTCGTATCATGTGGAGCCAGGCTCGTGCTTTTCTTGAATTCTCAGCCCATATTAAACTGTAGCAGTTTTGGATCTGGCCTATTATTAACTTGCTGAAGGCCCATGTATGTGGGCCCAAAGAAAGCCCACTTCCTGTGCGGGCCCAAAAGAGAAGCGAAAAACTGGTCAAATTGACGATTCCGGGCCAAAACTTGTCAAACATTCATTAAAAGTAAATTTTTTAAGACAAATTAAATTTTTGTTTCAATGATTTATTGTTCTCGACCTTCAAATTTTAAAGTGAAAAAAACAAAAACTCTCTTGGCCAAACTCCAAAGTTTTCAAATCATGCCATTTTTAAGTGTTTCTCTAGTTTTTCTTCCATTTTTCGGCGAGTTCCAACCCAATAAGATGGATTAGAAGAGCTCTCTAAGAACAACATCACGGGGATTCGCCAGGAAATGAAAGAGAAGACAGAGAAACACCCAAAAATGACATGATTTGAAAGCTTGGAATCTTACCAAGGGTATTTTTGTTCTTTCACTTTAAAATTAATAGTTCTCATCCAAATATTTAACATGGGTCCATTTCGAATCTCTTAGTGTAACTCAATGTTCACTTTTGAAGTTATGGATAAATAAATGAAAATGTGAGCTATGTGTAATTTTTTCTATTTTAAATTAGGTACTCTAATAATATACTTATTTAAGAGAAATTTCTAACATATTTATTTAGTATGAGCTACAATGAAACCGAGCATAAAGCTTGAATGCTTAGTTTCTTATTACAAATGCCATACAAAAGTGAAAATTCCCCAAATCGTATCTGGTTAATTTCTAGCAGTATCAGAGTCATCGACCGGATGCCAAAACCTGTTAAAGAACCAGACCGAATCCGCTTCTACTGCATTACCGTTCTCGTTCCGGTGCCAGCCATAGTAGGCGTGGGTTCGGTTCTTGATGTCGAGCATGGCGTGGCCGAAGCTAGCCTCCCGATAAGCCGAGTAATGTGGCTGCGGCTCTGACATGCTGCGGATGGGCCGTGAAACAGATTAGCATCAACTTAAGAACAGTACATAGAAAATGGTAAAAATGTGTTCTATATTATGTTATTTTTGTAAGAGCGCGTTGTGTACTTTGCTGATATATATCAAGAGTGTATACAAATTTTGCAAAAAAATACAAAGTTTACTGCTCATTTTTGTTATTAACAAAGTACACAATACTCTCTTACAAAAGTGTCACAATATAGAATATCTTTTTTAATTTCCAAACAATATATAATATAGAAATTGCATTGCATTACCTGGTTGCTAAGCCTTCTATGTTTCCCCCGTCGCCTATGGTTATGTATACGGGCGCAGACTGATCTTTCACGGGATTACATTTTCCATTGAGGATGTTGTATGCAACGTTTGATACTCGTTCCTGGAGAGAAATGTGAGTCGACGTCAGTTCAGGTACCATGTGCAATTTTGAATCAAGTTACATATATTGAGTCGAACCCTACAGCTAAAAATTTGATATTGTCAGTTAAATGTGACCTTGTGGGGGGTTACACTATTACACACCAGTATTCTAAAAATCTCCAATCTGCCTGATCAATTCAATTAATCTATTATTAGTCTGCTGAAGGCCCTCTATGCTATATTAGTACGAAACAATTTTCAAAACACTGCTACATAGACCATAGACGTGTATGGCTCTCTGCCCGACTAGTACCAAATAAGTTTCAAAACGCTACTCTATATGTAGACCACAGACGTGTAGGACTGAACTTTTACACTGTATCATAATCAATCATATACCCAATATTCAATTGTTGTAAGAGATCACTTACAGATCTTTCATATGCATGAACATGGCCAGCGAAGACGACATCAACCTTGTACTGAACAAACAAAGGCTCGTACATGACCCTCATGGTCTCTCCCTCCATGTAATGATAGATGTAGCTATTGTACCAAGGACTGTGCATCAACACGATCAGCCATGGAGTCTCGCTCCTATTGACCTTCGGTAGCTCCTCTTCAATCCACTGGTTCTGCGGAGTGTATTTACCTGCAAAGAAAACACTTGTAAGAAGAGGAAGAACCCATTATCATACATGTTTCAACAGATACATACAAAAAAACAGAACAAGAACATTAACATTAACATTACCATATGCTGAATATGAAGAGAGGACTATGATGTATGCCGAGGCTCGCTTGATGGAGTACCAGAATGGAGCTGCACTGCCCGAAGCTTTGTAGGGTGTGCGATAGCGGTGAGTGAAGGGCTTGAAAGGTTCGTATTCACCCTGTAATAGAAATCACATTTTATGTTCAATGTTAAGGTTTGATCGGAGATGTGGGACTCTATATAGTGGACTATGAACCCAAAACAAGCATGTAATGAGATGTGAGTGAGTAGTTGGTCTTGAACAATCTACAACTCAGGTGTGAGATTTTGCAGTGAATTACAAGTTTTGAACAATCATAGAGATATAGGACTACATATATGTGTGTGTGTGTGTGAACTACAGCCCAAAAGGTAGATGCAGAGCCGACTAAACAATTTTTTAGGGTTAAAAGTAAAAATTGCTGATAACATAGTTTTGTATTTTTTATTAAAGGAAATGTATTCCAAATTGAATATAGATTTTCAAATTAGGCCCAAAATATGAATATTTAATTATATTTAGAACTTTTTAAAATTATAGCTGAACCATACTTTTTAAGTGAGCAAAAACAACTGTTTCAGTTGCTTTATGGATGAGCCGGCTATGAAGAGATGTGAGACTGCACATAGGTAACATATCCCGGACAATTTAGAAGTGAGATGTGAGATTTTGCACGTGTACTACAAGTTTAGAACAGGTAGAGAGAAATAGAACTCTATATGTGGAGTAGGGCCCAAAACGAACATGCAAAAATATGTAAGACTATGCACATGGGTAACACATACATAACAATTTAGAACTGCGACAGCGTGACTTTGGACTAGGAGCCCAAAACTAGCGGTTAGAGAGACACGAGACTTTGCACGCGGGCCATAGATTCGAAACAATTTAAAAGTGAGATTCTGCACGTAAGATAATATAACAGAAAGATGGCAATATGGTAGGTTCGAGACGAGTTTTGCAATCTCGTATTTTTTTCAAATAGAATTGAGGATACCAGTTTCAATGTCAGGTCGGAAGTATTTTGTCTTCTTATAAAAATGACAACGTGACAGGAAGTTGATCGAAAATATCAAGTAGTTGTCAAGTTCAAGTTATTTTGATATCCCTAGAAGATACGCAGATCAAAAACACAGTACCCTGTAACGTTATGTTGCCATCCAATCTAACCCAAACACTCAAACTAACAGATATATAGAGTCTACAATATACTTATCAAACAACGACAAGATTCATCTATAGAAGTGAGGACTTGAACATGTAAAACAGTTGATCATAGACACTTACAATTTCAGGGGCAAAATCAATTTCATGATTTCCTGTGGTCCAAATCCAAGGTTGATATGCAGTGCTCCTCTCCACAAACCTTGCCCATGAATCCCACCGGCGATTGTCATGGTAAGGATAGGTATCAGCATACGACAGATCTCCGACAAACAACATTGCTTCACCTTTACGCGGGTTCGATTCATAGTGAGTCAGTGTCCTATTCGAGTCGAAGCTTTGACCAAGATCACCTGCATCACCCATACATTCAAAAGTTTACACATCCAAAAAGACAGATAGTAAAGTGGTAAAAACTTCATATTATAAGTATGAGGTCGTTGATTATAATTTTTATACTGACGGCACTATATGAAAGTCTTACCTATGAGACCAAAGGTATAGGGAACATCAGGGCCAACGGCAGGAGGAGTCCAGAACCAAAACTTCCTGACGGTGTGCCCAATTCCAACCTCGTAGTAGTACTTGGTGGAGAACTGTCAATAAAAATGAATTTGTAAGTGTTTACGTGTGAGTATAGCCAGTAAATCGGATACAATTAACTGGAAAAAATATATAATGATAAAATATTCTGAACTCGACGGTGGGATGGAGATCATTAAACCCGCCTCGCTTCCATTCATTATAAAGTAAAATTTCTCGAATCGACATGGACCCAGTATCCTCGGTTTTGTTGGGTCGAAATTGAATCAGAATACCTGTTTCTCTCTCACACATTAGCTGATCCAGAAATTTTTTACAAAAATGGCAAAATTTTATACTAAAAATTTAATTTTATCGATAAGGTGATCAATTATAAAATGAAAATTATAATAATAAAATAATTACTTAAATTCATGTAACAAAAATTAGTTGAGTCACACACACATCATTGGTGGACTAATTAACGAGGGAGCAGAGCTCCTTGAAAGACCCATTCTCTCTTCAAAATAAACAACAACCATTGAACGTAAAAGCTTGAATGGAGGGTCAAAATTTAACGAGAACTAGAAAGTGGGTGAAGAACAAAAACTGACCTCCAAACCTTCAATGGTGGAGTGATGAATGTAACCAGAAGAGTAATTGTAATATCTATAGGTGTACACACTTCCTTGAGCATATCTCTTCTCCTTCCCATTCTCACTCCAATAATAGACTTTACTTGAACCAGGCTCATCCTCAGTCACCCATGACACTATCACTGCCTTGCCCACATGATCTCCTTGTGTTATGTGAACCTTAGATCAAAAATATTTCATTGAGACCACCACCACAATATGTCAAAATCCCATAAAGAAAAAACCAAGACCATCACAAACAATAGTAAATGATTGAATTGAAATGAAATGCACCCAAAATGACCCAAAATGTCAAAACCCACATGAAAATTTCATCAAAAAGGAGACCAAAATCATTTCAAATGGGTTTAAATTATTGAAAATAAATAACAAGTACCCATATCAAATGAATTGCTCCCAAAAAACCCAAAATGTCAAAAACCCACTTGGGTTTCATCAAAATGGAAACCAAAATCACTACAAATAGCAATGATAATGAATTATAAAAACCCACATGGATTTCATCAAATTGGAAACCAAAATCATTACCATGATTGAAATAACCAAGTGCCCATATCAAAAGAAATGCCCCAAAAAGTACCCAAAATGTCAAAAACCCACATGGATTCCACCACAATCATCACAAAAAACAACAAATGATTGAAATAAAAACTACCCATATCAAATGAAATGCACCCCAACAAAACCCAAATCACAGAAATTGAGAATAACAAAAAGGAAGCATTTTTTATGAAGCTCATTGGGTACCTGCTGAGGAGCATTATAGCCATGGGGCACTTGAAAAGTGTCACTACCAAGAGGCATGTCCACAGTCTTCTCCATTTTCCTCACAAATGAGCTAGTTATGCCTCCATTGCACACTATAGCTGAACCCAAAGCCAGACACAGAACAACCAGAAAAGCAGCAAACCCAGAAAATGGGGAAGAAGACATTCCTAGAAGACCCATGTCTTTGATTTGCTTCAACCCAATCGGTAGAGGCTATATATACAAAAGTAAACCAAGAAAAGTTCCATGTGATGAACCAATAATATAATCAGAGCTTCATGGGAATAAACAGATTGGTCAGAGGTCTAGATTCATGAGAACCAAGGTTTGTGGTTAATTATGTGACCTTGGGGTCAGATTATTTAGGACAAGAAATAATAAATTAATTGAATATCAAAAACATGTATTTTTTATAAATGAAATAGTATAATATAATAGAGTGTTGACTTGAACTACTGTGCTATGAAAAGATAAAATCATCTTGATTCTTCTAAGATATAAAAATAAATTAAAAGGGCTAGTTTGGTAAAGAACTAATTAATTAAGGTGTAGATTCCTTAATGAAAAATGAGAAGTAATAATTAAATATAATAGTTTATTAGTCAATTGGCCAAATAGATCCTCCTAGCTACTATTGATAAGGTTGATAGCAATTATTCATGTAATGGAAAGGGCCTACTATTAATTGATAGCAGCATCACAACAATCATTCAAATGACATCTTCTCACTTTATAGGTTCCTTTGTTAAAAATAATAGTCAAAGACATTGATATCTCCTCTCAATTTTAAATTAAGACCAAAAAGTTTAAATATTCTCACTTTCTTTCAGGCTTAAAGTGCAGTGTTATTCTCATTTTCTTGTCCACACATCTCTAATATAGTATTTCTAACATTTCAATCTTCACTTACAAATCAATACGACACAAAATATAACAAATCAACAAAGTCATTGTAAAGACAAAAATTAACACTAACCGACACTAATCACATAGTGCTATTGATATGTTACACCAATACATAATTGAAAATAATTTTTTTCACTCACTTGTATGTTTATTTGTAACAAGAATCTATAATAATAAATTAATCATTAATTTAGTAGTATATAAAACAAAAACATTATCATCTCCTCTTAAAGTATATGTAAGGTTACACATATAATAAAAATGTCATTAATTGACACATTAATTGATAGAAGAATGGCATCAAGTTGAAAAATAATAAATAGTAACAATTTGAAAACTTGATTTTAAAGTGGCACATGAATCAAGTTGGTTGATTTAGTGGACTAATTAAGAAGATGACAAAGGTATGGTCCAGAGCTCATGTGCTCTACACACCACCATTAGTGACCTTATTGTCCCACACCTTCACCAATTGGCCTCTTCTGATTCTTCATCTTTATATTAACCTTTAATTTTCTCTGTTCAATGCACTGTAAGTTATATATTCTTCATATAAATGTGAATGCTTCACATACTATTCAAGGAATAAATGATGTCACTGAACTTTTCTTCAAAAGAAAATCTACTTGAGGGATATGATTCTAAGTCATGATTTCATTTTTTTAATCCTTGATGGTGTGACTTTTAATCAATTACATACAATGTCTTGAATGTATATAGATAAGAATTACATAATTAAAATAATTACTTAAAATATACTTTCATCAAATGACAAAAAGTTTGTGACAATGTAAATACAATTTGAATTGAAAATTTGATAAACATACATAAAATTTATTAAATCGAAGAATAGGAGTGTACGCGATCTAAATAAATTTAATTTAATTAAGGCTCGACTCAATTTTTGTAATTTGGCTCGTCTAATTTTTTTAATTTTTGGTATATATTTTTATCACAAATATAAATGTTACGAATCGAGATCGTGTCGAACTTTAATAAATTGGACTCGAATTATATTATAATAAATAAATATAAACTAAATATTTAATAAACCGAACTCAAGCAAAACAGTCGGTTAAAAGCTAAACCAATTTTGTCCCTACCAAAATTAGAACTTTTGCCTTGCTAAGGCCCATGGGTGAACTATGTGGGCATCGCAATTTATCGGGCTTCAGTAAAGCCCATTTATCTGATAGTGATGGGCCGTTCTTATTGATTCAGGCCCAACCTGAGTAGGGCCAATTGGGCTTCCATCTCCGGCCCTCACCAAAGGATACGAAAAGACGATTAAGTCCAATACCAACTACCATTCTATTCCTCACTCAAACACCTCCACGTGTCATTCTCCCATTGGACCTCCATTGCCCTCTTCCCTAAGCAACCATGACTTGACTGTTAGCTCTCTCAGCGACAAATCCCAATCCCATACTCACACGATATTTTCAATTATTAATTATATCAAAGATATTTAAGCTTTGTACATTTAACTAAATACGTTTTAGGCATAAGTCGTGTAACTTTTTTCTATCTTTTTGGCTCTTTTAAATGTATATTCTTGTGCTGTTTCTAAGTGAGTTGGTGACATCGTCCTTAACCAACTTAAACGATGAGAAATTAATAGGTAGAATACAAATTTTATAAAGTTCGGAAAATTATTATATATGTTTAATGATATGCAAAACTAGGTGTATAAAAAATGTTAAGTGACTTATTTACATATTGTGATTGTTTAGATATATTTAGGGTTGTTAAAGAGCTGAGTGTTTTACGAGTCGCTCGAGCTCGGTTCGTTAAATATTCGGTTCATCCTCGTTATAATCGAGTTCGAGTCGAATTCGAACTTAAGATTAGATTTGTTTAATAAAGTAAGACTCGACATGCTTGCGAGCCGTCTCGTTTAATATTTGTTTGGTTATATAATTTTATTAATATATTTTACAAAAATCGTAAATATTTATAATAAAATTAGACATATCAAATCAAGTCGATCCGATCTCGAACTGACTCGTTTACAATTTAATTAAAAATTAGGTGTAGCACCACGTGATGCGCGATACTACTTGTAATATCTTATGAAATAATTAAAATTGATTCACATATCAAATTTTAAAAAGATCAGAGAAAACAACAAAAATCACAAATAAAAAATCAGAGTTGTTCTCATCCATTTTATGAGCAACCAAACAAATCAAACATAAAACAAAAAAGAAATATAATTAACTTTTATCGAAGAGAAGCCAAACAAATATCCGTAACAGAAAACTGGAACTGGAAAAGATCACCTGAGCAGAAAATGCAGTTTTAAACATTGGTCAGAGATCATGACATGGAGAGTGTCGTATAGATGAAACTCCATTATTTCTCCTTGAAAATCAACATAACAAATTAGATC